>PVJL010015954.1:0-22524 GCA_004026885.1 Lyroderma lyra
AAAGGAACTCTGGTACACTGCTGGTGGGAGTGCAAACTGGTACAACCACTGTGGAAGGCAGTGTGGGGGTTCCTCAGAAAATTGGGAATGGAGCTACCATTTGACCCAGCAACCCCCCTTCTGGGGATCTACCCAAAGAACTTGAAAACCTTTGTCCACAAAGACTCATGTACCCCAATGATCATCGCAGCGCTGTTCACAGTGGCCAAAACATGGAAACAACCAAAGTGCCCTGCGACAGATGACTGGATAAAGAAGCTGTGGTACATATACACAATAGAATATTACTCAGCTGTAAGAAAAGATGAAATATTGCCATTTGCAACAAAAATGGATGGACCTGGAGATCATCATGCTAAGTGAAATAAGCCAGACAGAAAAACCCAAAAACTTTATAACTTCACTCTTACAGAATATAAAACTGAAAGCAACAAAGAAAAAACAAAGAAACAAACAAACAAGCCCATGGACACAATCAATAGTTTAATGTTTATTTGGGGATGAGTGGGGAGGGGAAGGATGAAGGGAGAGGGGGTGGGAGAGAAGGGAGAAGGAGCTAAATACACAGTGATGCAAAGAACTCACACTGGGTGGTGAACTTATTACACAACAAGCACTGTGGAATTGTATGCCTGGAACCTATGTAATCCTTGCTAACCAATAAGTCACCCCAATAAGTCTAACAATAAAAATAAAGTAGTTGTTTAGAAACTAAACTTTGAACAAAATTTCTCAGCATTTCTCTATGAATGTAAGTTTCTATATCTATCAATGTAATATGATTTTGACCTCTAAAAGGAATTTAATAGTAATAATAACCACAGTAATAACATCTAACACCCAGAATACACTCTATGCTAAGCACCATTCTTAGAGTTTTACATATACTGTTTTAATTTCCACAATGAATAAGATTAATAGGTAGATAGTATTATTATCATTATTATACCTATGAAGAAAGTGAGGACTCAGAGAGTTTAAATAGCTTGCCCAGGGTCACAGAACGAGTAAACTTCATCAGCTAAAGCTGGAGGGATTTGTTATTTCTGATAATTCTGTAGATTATCTTGGCAATTATATTTCTCGCATTACTAGCTGGGGTCACTTGCCTTCAGCTGAGAACTCAGCTGGGACACATTGCTTCTTCTCCTTGAGAGCTCATACTCTCTGTAGTATCTCACTTACCAAGGCCTCTCCATGTGTCTGCAGCAATAATATCCTGGGATTCCTTATATCCAGGCAGCTGGACACCAAGCAGGATTCTATTAAGAGGACAAGACCCAGTATGAAATGCTTGTCAAGTTTCTGTGCCTTTGCTTGCTGATACACATTGACTAAAGCCACGCCCAGACAAGTGTGGGAAGGGATAACGCAAGGTGTTCATTGGGGAACCACCAAAGTAACAGCCTAGTACACTTATAAATATTGTTGATTTCCTATGATTTCAGCCATGTAGGCTAGAGACAGGCTCAAGATGTCTACATTTACCTTAGGGGACTTGCACGCTTGTGGAATTTAAAATGTGTTCATAGAGGGAGTCCCTCCTTCATCCCTGACAACTGTCCTCAGAGATCCGTGATCCCTGAGTAGAGAAGTAGATAGAGGTGCAGAGTATATGAAGGAGGCGGAGAAGGAACGACGGATAAGCTCACATGCTTCATATAAAAGCATTAGTGAATAATCAAATGATGGGCCTAGGCGTGTCAGTGCTCTGTCCACGCCCTCATGGATCATTTCTCCGTGTTCATGGCCATCGGCAACTGGCTCTGGTGACTGCTGCCACCCTCAACCAGCACCTGCATCTGTTTTCCAGGAAACTGCTCTCAAGTCCCCATAACCCCCTCGGTGTTCTGTCTAGAAGAACTGGCACCCCTCTGCTTATCCACCCTCTCTTTTAACCAAAGGGTGAGGGGCATAGGGGATTAATACCCTCTGACTGAAGAACACTGAGGTACAACTAACATTTTCTCCAAAACGCCTCTACCAGATTGAGCCAATTTACTTTCGGTGAGACCATGCTTGACTTTCTCGGTCTCCAAATCTCACTTCTTAACTCCCCAACTAATATTAAGCCCCTAGGAATTCTTCCTAGGAAAGAAATTTCTGCTTGAGTTCTTATCTCAAGGTCTGTTTCTGAAGACTAAAATCTAAGACAACTGGTCATGGTAGAACATTATTTAGTTAATTCCTGCCTTAAGTTTGTAAACTCTAAATACTGCATTTATACCATTGAAAAAATAAACTAAGGCCTTTGCAACTGATTTAATAATTCCAAACTTCTCCAAAAAGTTTGCTGGATTATTTTCCTTTTGCTTTACAAATACTTTCTGGTTTTTGGTATAGCATAGGCTTGATGTCATATACTTCGGAGAAAATGAGGTAATGACATACTAGTTGCCAAATTATTTTTAGAACCAGCAAAATTTCCTGGAAGATTCTTCTGTTTTAGCTTGTGTTTAGTAAATGTAGGCTTTTTCTACCACTGTTGTTAATATTATTTTTTCATTAATATACTTGTTGAAACTCCCTTTTCTTTAGAGTACATGAAGTCAAGTGCCTCTTTGCAATGACGCTCAGCAACTCACCCTGCCTTTTGTGTAGCTATTAGTTTCTCTGGGTTTAAATAATCTTTTTTTTTTTCTTTTTTGCCTTTTGGAGCAGAAATTCACTAGGCCTTATTTGTCCTTTCTCTTTTGAGTGACTGTCAACTCTTCCTTGAAAGATATAATTAATGCTGTCTGTCCAAAAGAAAAGCCATTCAATTGTAAGACCACTTGATTTATTGTCAGAAGATCTGGGTTGAAAATTCAGTTCTGCCACTTACTTTATTTTCTTCAATGCCTCCATTTTCTCATCTGCAAAGCATGAAAATATCTACTCTCCCTATGCTCTAGTTATTCTGTGTGATTTGTGTGATTCAAGTCTACGTGGAAATGCTTTGAGACCTACAAATTACAATGTAGGAGAAGTGGTTATTATTATGGTCTGTGCACTCCTGCTGTTTTTAAATATTTTTCACTCACAATTTGCCACCTGGAGTGAGAGAAAAGTGGGACGCATTTCTTTAGAACAAAAATAAAAAGAGAGAGAGAAACTCTATTTACACTAATTATTGAAAAACAGGTTTGCTCTCACACCTGCTCTAGGTATTTTGTGGGGTTTTTTCAATTAGAACTTAGAGAAAGTACTTCATTTATTTTTAATTAGCTAACAGAGGAAAGAAAATGGGAAAGACTGGTGTGTAAGTCAGGGTTCTCCAGAGAAACAGAAACAACAGGGTACACACGTGTACTGGGGTGCCAAAAAACGTATACGCATTTCAAGAGCTGTTGTCTATGTATTACTTTTCGAACTTGAATTACAGTAGCAATGTGTAGTATGACGTTTGCTCAAAAGATGGCGTTAACCAGATAAACGAATGCTGACATCACCAAGTGACAGGCAGGGCCATCAAAGAAAATGGCAGAAGCACGGTTGTCGGTCATTTGAGCAGCACAAGACCATTGTGAAGTGTTTGAAATTTGAGAAAATTATTTGAGTTTCCCCCACATTCTTCTGACTTAACACCCCTTGACTTCTAAGTATGGGGGACCTTAAAGGATGGTACACCACCGCAGAAAACCAGCTACACTGGTGGTACTTCGGGGAGAAATTGAACCAGCATGCGCAGAGATACTAGTGGGCACTTTGGTCAGCGTTGCCCAAGCAGTAGTTTGCTGTGATCAGAAGTGTCTGGGCGCTGAGGGTAACCACTTTGAGCATCTCTTGTAATGGCAGACGTCAAATATGTCTTGTATTCATCTTTTCTTAACGGTGTATATTGAGTATTACAATTTTAATACAGTATTTTTCTTTCTTAAAATGTGTATACATTTTTTGGCACCCTTGTATATATTCTCAAAGATATTTACTGTAGAGGGGCTGGAACATGTAAACATGCAGACTACAAAGCCTGACACTTGCAGCAATCAAGCTGTAAACCTCCGAGAGGCAGACAGTGTGGTTCCAGCCCGTGCCTGCAGACTAAGAACCAGGAGAGCTGTACCCCTGATACTGTATATTCCAGTTCGGAAGTCTATGGGCTTCACATCAAACGAGAGTCAATTTTGCAGGTTGACTCTGAAGGCAGGAAAAAAATCATCCCAGTTCTGCATGTAAGGAGCTTGAATGTTGCCAGTTTGTTTTAATGACTAGTTAGAAGCTGAACAGGCTGAAAATCGACAGCTCTTCTTGGATCTGTAAGAAAAGGAAGAACACAGGGTAAACTGCTTCCCCCAATATTGGAGAGAGTGACAAGTGAATCCAGGGAGTACAGCTTACGTGACCAGACACGGATTAATAGAAAATGCCATCAGAACCCATGCCAGAATACTGAAACAAACTATGATTGACAAATCACTGGAGGCTCAATGTGGATAAGTCTGAGAATTAAAAATTTCAGGAAACCCACTCATAAAGGGACCCACACAATATTGTGAGATTTACTAGGTTTACACAGTAAATACTGGAGAATAATTCCCTTGTGCTTCCAGCAGAGGGAAGGGAAAGAAATAATTTTAAAATACAGTAGTCATCACTCATCTGTAGTTTCACTTTCCACAACTACCAGCACCTGTAGTCAACTACAGTCCAAAAATATTACATGGAAAATTCCATAAGTAAACCATTCTTAAGTTTTAAGTTGCACGCCCTTTTGAGTAGCATGACGAAGTTTGCACCATCCTGCTGCGTCCTGTCCCACACGTGAATCGTTTCTTTGTCCAGCACGTTCGTGCTCTATGTGCTACCCACCTGTTAGTCACTCAGTAGTTGTCTCAGTTATCAAATTGACTGGCAGTGTATCACAGTGTTTACGCTGAAGTAATAACCTTTATTTTACTCACTAATAGCTCTAAAGTGCAAGAATAGTAATGCTAGCAATTTGGATATACCTAAGGGAAGCCATAAGGTGCTTCCTTTAAGCAAAAAGGTATCTACGGGAAAAGACATAGTGCATGGGGGTTCAGTACTACCCTAGGCTTCAGGCATTTACCGGGGTCTTGGGACATACTCCCTGTGGAAGAGGCAGGTTGGACTACTACCATATGCCAAAGCTCTCAGGGGGAAGCACTTAACCAAGGCCTAACCTGTTAGGGGATGATTAGAGCCAACTGATTTGGGGAAGGGAAATCCCAACCCCTGCTGGCTCTGCTCATCCTCTTCCATCTAAGTGGGAAGAAAAAATGACTAACATATGCGAAGGTCAGAGTATACTATCATTTACATTAGGTATACATAGGACTAAGAAAATATGTACAAAATCTATGAGAAAAACTATAAAATTTTAGTGAACAAAATTAAATAAAAACTAAATAAACAGAGAAATGGCCCATGTTCGTGCATAGGAGTGCTCAAAATTGTCAAATATCAATTCTCACTTGATCTATAAATTCAGTGCAATATTACCAAAAATCCCAGCAAGTAATTTTGTGGATATTGAGAGACTGATTCTAAAGTTTATATTGGGAGGCAAAAGACCCAAAATAATAATGTGACATTGATGTAGAAGTATGAAGCCATGAAAAGACATGGGATAAACTGAAATTCATATTACTAAGTGAAAGAGCCAAAACAAAATGCTATGTACTGCATGCTTCCAACTATATGAAATTATCAAAAAATCTAAACTGTGGAAAGAGTTTAAAAATGAAAATTTAGTGGGGCAAAGGGATGATTAGCTGGAGCATATAAGATCTTTAGGACAGTAAAACTACTCTATGATATTGTAGTGATGGCTACCTATTATTATATGAGTATATTTATCCAAACCCACTGAATTTACAACACAAAGCATACACTGTAACATAAGTGATTGTGATGTCACTGTAAGTTCATCCATTTCAGTAGATGTACCACTCAGGTAGGAGATACTGATAACGTAGGAAGCTATGCATGAATGGGGACAGAGTATATAGGAAATCTCTCTTTTTTTCCTCTCAATTTTGCTCTAAACCTGAAACTGCTGTTAAAAAAAATATGTCTTAATTTAAAAAAAAAAAAAGCAAAGCAGTATTCCAGGTCAGCAGTCAGACAGAAGCTTCCTTCTAAGTGGGAAAAGGTCAACCTTTTTTCCCCACCTCAGGTTTCAATTCATCGAGTAAGAGACCCCCACAATGGGGAGGGAAATCCTTTACTCTCTCTGCCCATTCAAATGTTAATCTCATCAAAAACACCCTCACAGATACACCAAAAAACAGTCAATAAGATATCTGGGCATGCCATGGCCTCTTCAAGTTGAATCATAAAATTAACCATCAAACTGGTGAGGAAAGGAAGAAAAACTAGCTATAGAAATTGATAGTCTACAGGAATGTTAGGTGCTCATATTTTCAAGTTCATAATTTGTTTTAAATTGGACTTATATAGGAAACAATTGAATAATAGCCCTAAAATACAAACAAAATTTCCTGATTCTCCTCTAATTTTCATCAGTCTGTTACTAGGATACTGTGACAATAAAGCTTAGGTCATAGCATGATGCCATAGATAATTCTGCTTTTTGAGAAACATACTATCTATATAATGCCCCTTTTACCTATTAATATGGCCAATGTATTTTCACCAATGCTGTCTTCTGTTGGAAAAATATATAAATATGAACACAATTCTGAAACTGACATTATTGCATTTTTTCATACTTCTAAACAAATAAAATCATAAAGGTAAATCAAGTAGAACAGTAAATACAATAGTACATCTACAACTAAAACAGAGGATAAGTCATTCTCGTGAGCTCCAGAATATAAATGTTTTGCGATAAACTTCAACAGCTATAAGACAAGACTGCTTTCAAAAATTATGTGAATGGAAATCATGTGATGACCTTCAGAGGCAGATAACTGAATGTCATCATGTCAATACTGGAAACCTCAGTGGGTAATCCTAACACAGCATCTGAATGTGCCAGCTGTGGTGGTTAGAGGGATTTGAAGCTTCTAAACCTTAATGCAATGGGACACAGGAAGGTCAACAGTGCTCAAGTAATACGGGTGTCTGGGAATATGAACCCTGAAAACTGACAAACCAAAGTGCTCCTCCAAGTCAAAGCTGAGAGGGAGAATTGTAATGTGACGGCCAGGCTAAAGAGCAAAGAATTAGAGACGTTAAATGAAAGGCTAAAGACCTCCCAATGTCGAATCCTGCTGTTTTCATTTTGCTGAAAAAAATAAATAAATAAATGGGAGATTTAAAATAATAAAACTAGAAAAGCAATAGTGGTCCATTCCTTTCTTTTTGAAGTATATGAATTTTATTTCACTTAAAACTGAGCCACTGAAATAGATTGTGACTTTGTCCTTTAAAAGTTATGGGGAAAGAAGAATAAGGAAGTGATTAATCTCCTACAAATGAAGAAAGAGTGTTAGAAATTCATGTTCACAAAGCAAATGAAAAATATGCCTACTATTTCAAAATGAGCTAAGAAAAAGAAAGAAAATGACAGATATTATAAGCGAACAACTTAAGTCAGAGCTATAAAAGATCAGAAATAAGGTGATGGGAGAATGACGTGAAAAGAGAAGTCAATAAACTCAGTTAAGAATTTGAATAAAGGTAAAACAAAATACATATAAGAGGCCTCCCTAAAGAAGATAACCAACCAAATAAATGGAATAGAACAAGTAGTAAATACTATAATCCAAGAAAATTTCCTAAAAGTAAAAAGATTTGAGAACAACATAAAAGAACACTGTGAGTTCCTTGTGAGTCAAACAAGAATTTCCAATACTGAGGCATAATCTAGTAAAATAGTGAGACTTTAAACTTATGAAAAAGTTCTTTTAAACTCATTAAAAGAATGAGGTATAAAAGTTTTTAGAATTACGATTAAAACTAAGACAATATTAGATAAACAAATGTAAGAAACATATATGTTGCATTTAGAGAAATAATATGAATACAAACAGATATGTAATGTTGAATAAAGGAATTTCTGGTGTAGGTGGAGTAAGATTCTGATAGTAGTTATATTCAAAAAAATTTTTGAAATTTAGGAATCGGAACTGCAATAGTCGCCCCTACATTAATATAAGGTCACCATTTGCCTTACATTAAACTAATAATATATAATAAAAAGTAAGTGGTGTATAGCTAAAACAAGGTTGATCATGGGGTGAAAGCTTTTGAAGTTGAATAGTAGGTCCATGGGAGTTCATTATACTCTTTTCTCTTCTTGCAAATATTTTGAAATATTACATGTAAAATGTTTTTTTTTTTGAAAAATGAATTGCTTTTCTTTGTTACTTTTAAACAGATGGTTTTCCCATATGTTATACTTTGACTTAAACCTCTGACTGTAGTAAATTTCATTTCTCCATATCATGTGTTACATTTATATATTTAATCATGTTTTTAGTGGTATTTCTTGATATTGTTTCTGTTCTCAAAGGTGCTAACCACTACTACCTAAATTAATCTCCTTAAGAAATTACTATTTACCCTAAAATGAACTATTCAAAATGTATGAAAATATTTTAAAATATTTCTGTATACATAACCTCATTTTCAGTGAGAAAAACTTGTATTATTTTTAATCAATTTAAGCACACAAAAAAACCCCAGAATTTATTTCTTTGTCTAAATCTCCATACTGTAATTACAGTTATTCATAGTAATTTTAATTTTTGTTTGAACACTATGCATGTACTTCTACCCTGGAACCTGATCTACACACTCAAATTAGTTGTATTTCGAAATGCTGACCTGAACAGGTCCCTTCCTGTTGGAATCCCTTCTACAGCTTCCCATTTTCTTGCTATATAGACACAAGATCTTTATCTTCTTCTCCATCATCTTCATCCCTCTTTAGCCTGCTCTTCCTCACCCTCCAGCCTCGAGCCTCACGTATGGTTGATGTTCCTCCTGTGCAACTTCAGGGCTGCCTGGATTGGTCCCTTCAGCCTTTCATTTAGTTAATTCTTACACATCGATCAGAACGTAGCACGCCAATATCACTTCTTGGAAAAGCACTTCTCAGATTTCTTTGGTAGTTTCTTTGACATGTGCATTCATAACTCCCTGTGAGTTTCATTTAGAGCAATTAACCCAGCTTGTTATTATGTATTATTTGCCTGTTGACTATTTATAAATGTCTGTTATCACTTGCCTTCAGTGGTCAACTCCATGAAGGCAGCAGCCATGATGGTTTTGTACTTCAATAGATTCCCAATTTCTAGACCAATATTCAAATTAGACACTTGCAGAATTTTTGATGGAAAAATTTGTGAGTATTCTAGTTGTTTGTGTTTAGTACTTCTATTAGATAATGCATGTTTCTTTAAGAAAATCAGCAATGTTGTCCTTCTGTATTCTTCTTTTTTAAATTAGCTTTCAGGGGTTCCTTCTCATCTATCAACACCCTCCTTCATTTCTCTTAGGAAACAGTGGCAAGTTAAGTAGGACTTACTGAGTGACTGAGTTCACAAGAAAACCTCTGTGGTTTCATATGTCTCACTTAAAATTCTGTCATTTCAACTAAATGGGTCCCAGGACTCTCTAGAAACACAATCTCAAAGACATTTCAAAATTGCAACCTGCAGAGTCTGCAGTTGAGTTTTTAAAGAAATCCTGTAGAAACACACATGGCAGACAAACAAGAATAGCCAAACAACAATAACAGAATAGGGCAGATGCACGCTTTATGTGCGGCCAATTCAGCCTCTGGTGCCAAGGGCTCAGTGTCTAAGCTCAGAGAGGAGTGATTTACACAATGCTACTGATGTAAAAGTTCTCGACAACCTTAATTGGCCATAAATTGAAAAAGCATCTGATAAAGCTGGTGGTCAGGGTGTGGTAATAGGCAATTGTTATAAACATTACAGTTCTCCTATGTAGAAAGGAAAATCTAACTCAAGTCAAATCATGGGAACTGTAGGAATGTCTCTATGTCTAGTTTTCCAGCCAAGACATTTTAATTGTCTGCTTGATATAATATTTTCTACCAAATTGTTCATGTTCTCTTAAAATTCTATTTTATACATTTATATTTATTTATTTAACACTTAGAAGTTTGCTTGAATAGTTTAAGCTGACCAAGATATGATTGATTATAAAGAGAAATATACACATATATAATAAAAATTGGTTAAAACAATTTCCTTTTAAAAATGTTTATTGTTTAATACTCAAATGATCAAATTATTAGATATAAGCAGCAGAGTTTAAAGACAAATGCTTTTCACTTCCTCTGTACATAAAAAATACTGGCCCTTCTAGTTCCATTTGTTATGTATTTATTTTATCTTCAATCAAAAAGTTAAGTATGAAATTAATATTTCACCCCCATATTACTAAATTTTTCATCTAAATAGCCTGTATTGTATTTACTAGAGAGGATTACTTTTGGAATGAGTAAAGTGCATGAGATTAAACAAATTTAGAGAAAGATGAGGAGCTAAATTAACACAAAATATTCCAAGAAACTTAGGTAACACTTAAGAAAACTTTGTGCTTTTACAGTTGAAAGAATTTACCCTCAAGGTAAGATCCTAAAAACTATCATTGTTATTATGGCTATTTAGAAAACTACTTACTTGACTATGAACTGAATATACTTTATTTAATATTTTTGATGCACTTCCCAGGAGATAGTTTAAATTAATGCTATCTCCTTTGTTTGAGAATCTTTTACAGAAATTAAAAAGAAAAAATCCTACCTGTGCCAAAATAAGTTGAAGTACCGTGCAACTTTCCATTTTATTTAATAGTTGTGTCATTTAAAAGTAGACCTGAATACCCTTCTCCTCCAAAGCAAGGTGTGGAGAGACATCTACCAGTGTGACTCCACTGTATTTTGTAATGTTTATTTTTATACATCCGAATGCTTCATACTAGATTCTGTATCTTGGAATATTATCTTGCACACGTGTTTGATCATGCACTCACTCTGAATGCATCCAATAACATCTGCCTCTCACAAATCGATGATATGATTTATCTGAAGATGCAATTATATAGATTTGAGGATTTTATATCATTTTTCAATAATGATTGATCTTTCCAGTTCACATTAATTTACAAGTATGCATTTATTTCCTTGATTGGTTCATTTTAAGCCTTGTTAAATTATAATTATAATTAGTTATGTATTAAAGTGTGCTATGCTTCAGTAAATCGGATCAATATTGACAGGCCCAGCATAAACAAATTACTAAATTGTTTTATAAAACTTTTGCAAACACAGCATTGATTTTATAATTTTGAAAGTTGCATTGTTAATTGATCAGCATCTTTAAAAATATTATCTCTAATTAGCACTGCTATCATAAACTTTCTTGCTTTATGAAGAAATTTTTCTTTTTCTTTTTTTTGGGAGGGGTGGTCATTCCGTGGCTGGGAATCGAACCCAGGCTGTAGTCTATATTGCTAATATAGCCTGTGGACAACCTTACCAGTTTAGTCAAAGGGAATAAAAAGGTGTGAAATAGCTTGGAGACTTTCTTTAAGAAAATTTTATACATATAAATATAAATACACACATACACATATATATATATTCATTCCTAAATTTAAACATTACATTGTATTTATTATCCTCAGAATGTTTAAATATAGTGTTCAATTCCATTATGACAAATATTTATCACAATAGTTTTCTTTACGGGGGGCTCCCTGGTGGTGCAGTGGCCAAGGCTTCAGTGCTCTCAATGCTGCAGCCTGGGTTCGATTCCCAGCCAAGGAACCACCCCAAAAAATAATAATAATTTTCCTTACAGAAATAAAACATATAATGCATTTATTTACCTTAAGAAATAAATAATTAGTTTTTCTACAATATTTGGTTACAAACTCACCCTCTGCAACAAGTGAGAACTTATCTTTTATTATTCATCATTCATTCATCCATTCAAAACATTCTTAAATATGCTAGGCTAAGTACTTGTCATTGGCCCGCCAGACCCACACCCCACATTTTTAAATTCAGCTCTGTTGCTCATGAGGCTGACCTGTATGAACTACATCCTTGCTCTGCTTTCTTTGGATTAAATCCATTGCTACCCTGGCTGGAGACACAGAGGAGAAAATAGAGGGATCTGTTCTGCACCCCAGGAGGTTCCTTTATTGTGGCTGTGTCCTTTGACTGTGGTACCTACTGAACTCCACTGAAAGGGGGATTCCTTGTATGACTTTATCTGTGGTGTTTGCTTAGACCTAGGAATGGTGGCAGCTCATTTTTTAGAATCTAACAAAAAATGATATCTATCATTTTATCATAATTCTATAAAATAAAGTATAATGTTTTATACAAATTTTATTAGAATTCACAAATATAAAAAATAACAGCAATGTGACATAAAAATACTATAAATATAGGTAGATTATGACAATAAAATATTATTTATCACATAATTGGAGTGTTATGTTTTATTGTTTTTCTTCTTGCCCTAATTTGAACGAGATTCATCAAGAATTTTGGATTTTAGGGTTGATTTTAAGGCCATTTACAATATAAGCGATATTATGCCTGTTTTCTTGAAATAGTTGTACCACCTAATTATAGTTTTGTCTGAAAAACTTACCTTAAAAGATACAAGTATTTATCATCCCCCTAAAAATTCTTACTGGGGCTTATCTTTTTCTCAATGTTACCTTTGTTATTCAAGTATTCTTTATAGGTTTCCCCTTATTGATGGATAGAATTGAAATATTCAAATTGTTAATCAAACAATCTATTTTTTCTCTCTCTCTTCCATACACACACACACACACACACACACACACACACACACTTATCTAGTATGTTTAAATTACATGTCAAAACTCTTTATTCCTCAAATTACGAATGAGATTCAAAGGATAAAACGTCAGTTAAATTATGAGCAAATTTATTGTTGTATTAATTTTTTTTAATTCATTCACTGGGAAATAAATCAAGAGGAAGAAAAGCAGCTACAATTGAAAGAATGGAATAAATAAAGTTTAGGTTGTGTTCAACAACTAAATAAGACAGTACATAAAGGACAGGATTTTTACCTGTTAGTTCTATTAGGAATAAAACTTTTTAATGAAAATAAAGATTTGGACTCTTTTTTGCATAATAATCATATTTAGTGTTATTTAAAAATCATATCTAAATAAAAATTTGCATGCATTATCTCTACACTCTAAATTTGATTTTTTTCCCAGGATAATTTACTCAAATGCATCTAGTTTATTTTATCTGCCAGAACGCAGAATTGATACCAGAAGATGAAAAAACGTTAGCAACTATATAGGAAACAGTAAATAAATGAGAAATAAGATTTTGGAAATTAGCTTTCTTTTTCAAACAAAAATACTGTTTTATATTTTAAGGGATTGTTGATATTTTTTCCAAATTAGAATGTTTCTATAAAGTAAAGGACATGGTCCTCAAAAAAGTAGTAAACTCATGCTTTCTGCAATCCAGCCTGGGTTTCAATGCTATCTCTACCCCTCAATACCTGTGTAACCATCTCTATGTTTTTCAACATTTTGAACCTCAGTATGGAGAAAATAATTATTACATTGTTGTATTGTTGATCAATAGGTGTCATCTATCATCATCAGTACCATTATGCACATAATAAGCCTTTGATAAATAGTACAGATAAATTAACCAGTCATTCCCATTTAGGAAATTGGGTATATTTCACACAAAGCTCGACATAAAAAGGATGATTTCAAAAAAGATTGGAGTCATTTTATATAAAAATATACATTTAAATTTATTTCATGGGTGTTATATGTTTGCTCAGCTATACTCAAATATTTAGCTGAGAAAACTTTACTTACTGTTTTCTACTTTGTAACTTTTGACCTTTGTATTCACTTCATGCTTTTCACTCGATATATTATAGCTTCTTCTACTGGGAAAAACATTGATCAGTGTCCATATACGTGTCCATTTGCTCCTAAAAGGACAAGCAAGATGGGAATTTAGAGATGTCCATTAGATTGGAAAATGTGGTCTATGAGGGACTCTATGTGAACAGATATGAAGAAAGACAGAAGCAAGATTGAAGTTACTTAAAAAGGGCATGAACATAAATATTAAATTATCTATAGAAAAAAATCTATCCTCAATATGACAAATGATAGTAAAGGCAAAAGAAGGGCAGTTCTAAATTTAAAGAGATGGGGGAGACATAATACATTCATATATGAACATTGATTCTGATTGGAATCAGCTATAAAAGTCACTTTTGAGATAGTTGGGAAAATCAGAACATAATGTTATGTGATATAAAGTAGTTAATTTTAATATTATTAGGTATGGTAAGGGCAATGCAATGATGCAAGGAAAAGTATTATACATAGTTTTACAAAATGCTTATAGAAGCATGTGGGGTAAAATGATACAAAGATTTTTTTAAAAAATACATAAAAATAATTTTAAGATGTGACAGGAGAGTAATAAAAAAATACATCAAAGAAAATATGTGAATAGATAAAGCCATGTTACAAAATCTTCAATTTAATCTAAGTAAAAACTCTACAGAAATTATTTCTTTTATATTCTTTAAATATTTTTCTAACAAAATTTAGTTGGGAATCATTTTTAAAAGAAATGATCTTATCCTCTCTTTCTAGCTTAGGGCTAAAATACATGCCACGACCATCCTCCTACTGAAAAGTACTGAAAACACTGTGTAAAAGCAAAAGAGAAAACCAACTTTGTGTTCACATCAATGAGCTGGCAAGAAAGCAAAAAATCCTGAGACCAAAAACTAAAGCAAGAAAGAAGAGAGGTAAATGGCATTTTAGGGGAACCAGCTTCTTGCCCTGAGGGCGCTATAAAATGAAACCTGAGGATATAGAGCTTTGCTTTCTTTTATACATTTGTGGGATTGTTTCAAGGAGGTAGGTCTCTTAGTGGAACTCCTAGATACATTTAGGACTTCAAAAGACTATCACTTCAGTGTTAGGGTGCACAAACTGTAAGGCCTCTTTCTCTCACTCCACGCTGGATCCAGAAAAGCTGTCTGCCTCAAAATGAAGAGCTAGGTGGAAAGAAAAAAAAATATTCAATGAGAATTAATAATGATAAGGTAACTTGAATAATTCTTCATTCTGAATTCAGTTGATCTGGTTGATTAAAAATGAAACTAAAGTAAATATAGAGTAAACACAATTCACTTTGAAGGGACTCTACATGCTCAAAATTTGGAAAAAGCTCCATGGAATATCATTTCAGTCAAAAATCACAAAACACAAAGAAATAATACAAGTGAGGGACAATAGAAAAAAACTGAACATTGAATCAAACTCTAATAGAAGCCTGAAGTGAATTTTTTAAAAACTTAATATAAATTAAGTATCCTTACTATTTATAAAGAACTGAAAAGGGTAATTACATCACAAATAAATTATAATTCAGTATTACAGGAGACTCTAACATTACCTACACCAATGCCTCATACCTCCCAGGATTCAGTCTTTGTGCGGTCATCTCCAACATTGACTCTGTGCCTTGGCAATTTTTTCTGCTTTGGTTAATGGGCAATTTGCAAGCATATGTAGGTAGGTATATTATGAACACTTTCATGCTGATGTGCATTCTCTAGGAATGTTCCTCTTTAGAAATCAGCCTGAATACTTAGGAAATTAGTGAAAAAACTTAGGAAATTCAATTGAATTATATGATATATAATATGGAAATAAACTTTTATGGACTAAATTTTGTGCCCCTCACCCAACTCAAATGATGAAGCCTTAAACTCTCGTGTTAATGTATGTGAAGATAGGATCTTTACAGTGGCAAATTAGATTAAATGAAGTCGATAGGATGGGACCCTAATCTGAAAAGATTGGTGTCTTTATCAGAAGAAAAAGAGACACCAGAATCCTCCTTCCCTCCTTCCATCTTTCCCTCCCTCCCTCCTCTCTCCCTCTCTCTCTCTTTCTCTCTCTCTGCACATGCACAAAGGAAAAGCTATGTGAAAATGTTATTCTAGGCTGACAAGATGTACCATTTCAAATGGGATAGAAAACAAGAGTACTGTCCCATTTAAAATGGTATGTATGGTCAGCCTAGTTGACACTGGGCTAAATTCAAGGTGTCAGTAGGCTGACCACATGTACTGTTTGAAATGGGACAGTACCATTGTTTTTGGTCCCATTTCAAATGGGACACCTGGTCAGCCTAGAAAACACAGAAAAAAGACAGTTTCCTATAAGCCAAGAAAACATGTCTCACCAGGGACCAGCCCTGCAGGCTCCTTGACCTTAGAGTTATATAGCCTACAGAACTATGAAAAGGTAAAATTCTGGTATTTGAGCCTTCCAGGATATAGTATTCTGATATGGCAGCCCAAGTAGACAAATATACAACCTCACCGTTTTATATGACACTACCTCTGGTTTATTTTGTTTCTATGTCACATGTTTCAGCAAGTTTTTTGATGCACAAAACAGACAATAACCTGGTAAGCTTAGTGACCATGAAGCTAATGCAGAGGTTTACATACTTGCACAAATCTGGAGAAAGTCGGGACCATATATACACTTTTTTAGCACCTAGAGTGGTCCTGCCGGGGGAGCTGCTATTATACTTTTGATCCATTTAGACACCAGAGAGTCTGGAACCACTGATTCATGGGAGTCATCTCAGCTGCTAGCTTCAAGACGGCTCTCTCTTAGCAGTCTATAATCTGGATTCAGAAGTTCCCAGACTTCTTATTAAATTCTGTTAGCTCCAGAATTATGTTACTGCTAATATTCTTCCTGGTAATTTGGAGGCCTAGTTCCCTTCTTATGTTCTGAATTCAGGGTTTGTGTAGATTGTTCTGATGGTCATAATTACCCTGAGTTGTAAAGGGGTCATCTAAACCCTAGATGCCAGAAGGTCTGAGGATGAAGCTTTTGGGTTTCAAGCCCTTGTGGTCCATCTGAGTACATTTGTAAGTTGAAATAGAATTTGGTGGACCGTTCTGTCATGCCTACCTACTAATTAGGGAATTAAAGTATTGATGATGAAAAAAATCACTCCTGTTTAACAGTTAATTATCTGATAGAAATTTTTAGTAGATGATCTGAAGCAAGTTGATGTTTGGATAATAGAGAACACATGGCAGGCACTTTTGTTAGTAATAATGCTCCTAATTTTACCATTAAATATTCTTATAAAATGAGCAACAGCTCAGGATGCTGCTTTTTATGAGGATACATTGGGAATTCATGCCAGTCTCTTGATTTTCTACTGTTGAACTTCAAGAGAATACTTTCTTATAAAAATCTGTTAAAACCTAAGGGAAATTGTTGAATTAAATAAATAAAAAGAAGTAAATCACCATCATGGGTACCTTTTCAATTGATGCCCAAGAAAGTGTTGTCACTGTTCAATAACCTTTGTGGTATTTTTAAAATAAATAGTATGAATTGATTTGCCCTTCTCTATACAAGAAAACAGAACTACTCCAAACTTAATAGGAAAGATGTTCTAATTTTGTTTTTACCTTTGTTTTCTCAGTCGAGTGACTTTTAAGAGTATTTTTACTCTGAATCTTAACTGCAGGCATCCTATTGATGGACTCCAGAGTTATATGGATTAGGTAAACTTGTATGTATTATTTACTGTAAGTTAATTAGGCAGAATACCACAACATTTAAAAAATCACCAAATTACATAAATCTATAAAAATATTTCACCAGTTGTTTGCAACATAATTTTGCAACTGTTGGCTTTATGAAATTCAGTTAAGAGGAAACAACTTTTCTCTAAGAAAAATTAATTAGTCTTCGGGTAACTACAACTGTATGTGACCTTGGCCTCACAAATGGCATTCTCCAACTGAGTTAACTGGGGCATCATGGTGATCTCAGTTCAGTGCTAATCTCTTTAGAACCATCTTCTATTTAAGTGCATTTTTACATTTAATTTAATTTACATGAGAATTTCAGTAAAGTAATATTTTTTTTCAGAGTCTCAGAATTAGCCCTCAGTGAGGAGATAATGTCTTATCTTGTTTTAACAAGCTTTTTATTTTTTGTGGGAATTGAGATGGGGCAATAGATTATAAGGATTTACTAACTGAAAATGCAATACTCACTCTGCAGCTGTAAGAGAGAAATTTAATCTTTAAATCTACAAGAAAAGTGCTTCAGAACTCAACACAATTTACTTTACTTCTGATATTAGACTCTATAAACAAATGTGCAGTAGAATACAGGCAGTAAAGAAGTTCATGGAATACCAAATTGGGGATAAAATGTCTTAAAGGAATTCATCTGTTCGTGGAGTCTTAATTTGCTCTTGAAGCTAATACTATATAGTTTCTCACTTACTCAAACTGGTTCTTAGCATTAATGTTTGTTTGATTCTAATCTTATTTAACTTCTAGTTCCACACACTGAGTAACATTTCCTAAATGTTATTCTAAAAGTAAATACAATTTAATTACTAGTCTGAATATATCTCCTGGAGTCAATGGCTATTAATAAAATTGCTAATTGCTGACATTTATAAAAAAGTATCTAATTGCTGACACTGAACTCACATGATACCTTATATTTCTAGTAATGGTTCTACTAAGACCATTTTCTCTTTTGGTTTATAGATGTTAGTGACTTAAAGTATTATATCTTCATTTATATATTTATAAATTATTAAAAGTATGAGGAAACATTCTACATTTTTTTAATAGGACTTCTAAGCTTTGAAAATAGGATAGAGTCATCAAAACAAAATTAAACCTACAGGTAGGAAAATAAAATTTCATAAGTTTCCTACTAAAACTAAAAGCACAACCACATTACAATCTGTTAGGGTCTTCTGTCTTTAGTCAAAAATGATTATTTCAAAGATTGTTACAATTTCAGAAAAGCAGCCAATCTGCAAAGTATTAAGCATGCATTTTAATAATCAAGATCACAATTTTCCAGTTAGATGTGTTTCCTTAGAGATTCATCATGACTTTCTCTACTACAGCTCTTGCCATTGGCCAATCATTCTATATATATATAATGCAATCACATAAAACTTAAAGAATTATTATACGAAAAAAAACCAACAAAGGTGGTTACCTCAGTAACCACCACCTAGATCAAAGCATAAAGCTATGGTAGACACCTCTAAAATTGTTATACCCCTCTCCTCTCTCCAAATGCAAACCCTTCCTTGGCTATAATTACTTCCTTCTGTTTTTTATGTGTGTGTGTTTGTGTGTGTGTGTGTGTGTGTGTGTGTGTGTGTTCACTCCAATTTATTATAGCTTAAATGTCTCTATCTTTTTAAGGAAACCATCTTCAATGTATTATACCTCTGATCTTAGAAGTCTCTTTGTTGTAATAATCTCAAATGTACTTTTGTATTACTGCTAAGATTTGTTCTACTATCCTCAAGATTCACCATGAGGTTATTTTTTTTCCCCATAACACAGACTTTCAAGTAATTGAGGAAGTATCACAATGTTCCAATAATCTTCTGCAGATTAAAAATATAAAAATTTAACCCAGTTATTCTCAAACTAAAGTTCACAAACCATTGTCATGAAAATCACTCACAGAATTGGTTAAAAATATTTATTCATAGACCTGTTTCCAAATCCACTGAATAAAAACTCTAAGGTAGAATATTGTTATCATTTTTTAGCATACTTCCCAGATAGTTACATATTTTCGTCTAAACAATGGGAAAGCAGCTCTGAATTTTAATAAGATAGCAGTGATGAATAGAAAAATCTATTTAGGAACTTACCTTTCTTTTTCCTAATGATCTTCTTTAAACCTTCATTTCTCCATCCTTTGAGTTTTGCAATAGTTAAAGACAAAGTTTCCCTAGATGACAAAGAAATAAGAACATGTGAATGGTTCAGATGCCGTCACCCTGGATAAAGTTTGCAGAATAGACTTTTTGAAATAGAAAGGATAATCCTTCCCATTTCCCCAACTCATTAATGAGTAGCCATCAGAAAACGTGTCTTTCTCAGCAAGTACCTAAAAAAGGAAATGATAGCTATCTTGGGAGATTCTGTGCAGACTGGGATTGAAACGATATGAATAGATAATTCTTGCTCTGTTTTTCATCCTCATTTCTAGACATTATTTGCTTGGAAGAAAAGTGATGAATAATAGATGCAGGATAAGTAACACCACCTGTCACGTGGGGGCACATCTGCTCTCCTCAGCCAACATCCCACTTTAGAGACAGTCAGATGAGAAGACATAAAACCAACAGAGTGTAGTGTCACATAAAATGAGTATTGGGAATGTTTCCAAAAGGATAACTCCAGTTTTCAAGTGCTGCTGAAATATCAAGCACAAAAGACACAGAAGTCCATTGGCTTAATTGAAATGGACAAAGAGATGTCCCCACGGCAAGCCGTATTCGTACATTGATGAGGATGGTAACTCTTGTGGAAAAGATTCATGAGATGAGGGCATTTTGATAAATTTCAGTGTAGGCAAGTATTTTTCAGTTTCTCTGTGAAGGTGAAGGGACAAATAATATTAGTGCTAGGTGAAGAATGGGTATGATGGCAATTTTTTTATTGCTTTTATTCTCATCCTTGTTGAATTTATGCTGAGAAATATTTAATCCTATTCAGATTTTGATAGTTGTGTTTTGTAGCAAATAATCCTTTAAAGGTATGAGACGTGAGAATTGATTGTGAAGGTTCTTTGTACAGGTGGGGAATGGGTAAGTTCCCTTTTCTTTGTTGGGACAAGAAGAATGAGTATCACATGGGTATTTGTGTTTGGAGACAACAAGAAAACATAACTTTCCAGGAGATTTTTAAAAAATGTTTTCTCTGTTAATTTGGATGTAAAAATGTTCTCTAAAAGGAAGATTACAGTTATAGGAAAGAAATGGAATTGGGGAGGTTGGAGATTGAAATTACTACAGTGAGTAAGATCTTTATACATTAGGAACAGTGTTGAAATCACTGAATTTATAGTAACAGTAATCTATCCTGTTGTATGACTATTTTACAGCAGCTTTACCATAAGGTAAGTGAGTAAATGAATTACATAGATTTAGAATATATCAATGGACTAAATATACCACAAAATTATGAAACACAACAAAACATTAAGCAAGAAAGTTTATGCATGCATTTTTATTAATATTATCATAACAATGAACTACAAGAGTGTTTTTTTTTTCAAATATTTTTAATTTTATTTTTCAGTTACAGTTGACATTTATATAATTTAGGAAGTGATCCCCCCAATTAGTCTAGTAGCCACTTGGCATAATGCACAGTATTATAATATTTTTTACTATAGTCCCTATGCTATAGATTGCATCCCCTAATGTAACTACTGATTTGTACTTCTTAATCCCTTCACCATTATCACCCAACTCCACAACCCTCGTCTCATTTGGCAACCATCAGTTTGTTTTCTGTATCTACGGGGCCACTTGTTTTGTTTATGTTGTTTTTTAGATTCTACATATAAGTGAGATCATATGATATTTGTCTTTCTCTGACTCTTTTCAATTAACATAATACCCTCTATGTCCATCCATGTTGTCGTAAATAGTAAGATTTCGTTCTTTTTTATGGCTGAGTAATAATATTCCATTGTGCAATATTTCTATTTTATTATATAGGCTTCAGAAACATAATTTTAATTGTTGTATAGTATTTTAATAAGTTGACATGCAAAAGTTACTTATTTGGTCTCCTACTTATGAATATTTATTTATTTATTTATTTATTTATTACTGTTTTATTTTTTTATTATTTTTATTATTTTTTTAATTTTATTTTTTTAATTCATTTTTATTGTTAGACTTATTGGGGTGACATCTGTTACAAGGATTACATAGGTTTCAGGCATACAGTTCTACAGTGCATTGTCAGCTTGTTGTATAATAAGTTCACCACCTAATGTGACTTCTCTTTCCATCACCTTATATTTAGCTTCCCCCTCCCTCCTCTCCCACCCCCTCCCCTTTCGCCCCTCCCTAACCCACTCGTCCCCAAATAAACATTAAACTATTGATTGTGTCCATGGGTTATTTGTTTGTTCATTTCTAATGCTTAATGTTTTGATATTTGACTACCAAAAGGTATATAATCCCATTCATTTATTTGTGCTTTTACTTCCCTTGCCTTTGAGGTCAGGTTCACGAAGTCCTCCTTGAGTCCTAGGTCTATAAGTTTAGTACCAATGTCGTCTTCTATACAGTTTATTGTTGCAGGTCTGATATGAAGGTCTTTAATCCATTTTGAGTTAATTTTTGGATATGGAGAGACTTCACAGCTCAAGTTCATTCTTTTGCATATGTTTTTCCAGTTTTCCCAGCACCACCTACTAAAGAGGCTGTCTTTTCCCCATTGTATGTTTTTTGCTCCTTTATCGAAAATTATTTGTCCATAAATTTGTGGGTTTATTTCTGAGTTTTCAGTTCTATTACATTGGTCTATATTTCTGTTCTTCTGCCAGTACCAAGCTGTTTTGACTATTGATGCTTTGTAATATAAATTGAAGTCAGGAAGTGTAATGCCACCAGCCTTATTCTTTTTATGTAGTATTGCTTTGGCAATTCGAGGTCTTTTATGGTTCCATATAAATTTACTA
>PVJL010015955.1:0-22504 GCA_004026885.1 Lyroderma lyra
CATGTGGCCTCCGGTCCCCCGGGTCCCCCCTCAGCCGGGTACCTTGGCCAGACCCCTAGTCTGGGTAAAAATCAGTCAGTCTCAACTCCCGAATTGGGAGTGTAGCAGCGGGCAGGGGAGTAAACTGCTGCTCAGGCTTCAGCTGCTTCCACAGAGCCAGCAGCACCCCCGTGGGCTGATGCTCTATTTTCTCTGCAGCTACTCCCGCAGCTAATAGATCAAACCACATCTGCTTTCATCTCACTCTCACTGCAGGCTGAACGCCACCCTTTTGAACCCCTTTATTCTTCAGGCGTCCTTTGGGTGGGGGCACCTTGGGGCCCTGTAGCGACCTCACCTGGCCGCCTTTTTTCTTTTGCTTCACTTCCACATCCCCCAATCGAGCTAGGGCGGCTGTTACTTCATGCACCCACCGATCTACATAGGGGGCCAGAAGAGCCGCCATAGTCCTGAAAGTTCCTGGGGGTCCTGAGGCTAGGATGAGGTCCTTCATCCTAGTGGTGAAAACCTCCTCATCAGGACTATTGTAGTGTACCTGAAACATCATCTGTCGCATGCCCATCTCCCATATGATTTGCACTAGATCCGAGTACGTGGACCAGTTGCTCACAGTCTCAGGCAATTCACCGGCATCTGCCCAAACTGTTCGGGCTGCTGCCATTATCCAATTGATCAGGGAGTGGTTCCCTTCATCATGGTTGGTGTGGGCAATATTTTGCAGCCTTTTCCTCAATGAAGGGAGTACCGTAATGGAGGCCAGTTGGGACATTTCATCATGGGACAGCTCTGTTCCTTCCGCCCTTTCGCCCCATAATCTCAGTAGCCACCCCGGTACCATTTCCCCAGCCCTTTGCTGTACCTGCTTCGTCAATTCCCGTAATTCAGCGGGCAAGTACGCAGTCAATGTCGCATGCTGCCTGGCCTGGGGGGCCCCCTGCGGCTGACCCCCCGGCCCCATTTGCTGCTCCAGCTCAACCTTCCGTTGCACCAAAGGGCGAGCCTGCAATATAGGTATCGGGCTACCTGCCCTGGAGGACTGTACAGACTCCTCCAAGCCCTGCAGCATACGTTCAGCAGCCACCAGGCGCTCTTCCAGCGTTTCCTCCTGGCGCTGCAGCTGGCGTACCTGTTGAGCTTGCTCCTGCATCTCCCAGCTGGTGTGGCACAACACTGCCAGAAACATCCAGGCTACCCGGCCGGCCACCTTCCGGTGTGCCGGGGGAATATTTGGCTCCATAGATTCCAGGGCCTTCTTGATATCCTCAGGTGTTGGCCTAATCTCATCCCAGTCTTCTGGGGCTGTCCATGTGGCCAGATACGTGGCGACTGGGTGCCACAGGGTGGTGGGAGGCCACATTTCTTCCACCCGGGGACCCTCAGAGGCGCTGGGGGTAGTACTCACCTCATCCTGCTGACTACGCCAATGTCATTGCCAAGGTTTCCAGACAGGGTAGTTTTCGGCGGTGGTACACCCAATTGAAAAAACACACGTGGAGCCGACATGGGGGACCATAAGCACAGCAGCAAGCACGCTACTTTATTGCGCACCTGGGACTATATATACGTATTCAAACAAAAGTGGCATCGTGCCACATCTGCCCAGTAGCAATTGTTTAGGTTTTCATGGTCACATAAGGCGGTACATGCGCAGTAACTGTCAGCCCCAGGAATTCCTCAGCCCCAGACAGGGACTGATTATACCAAGGTCAAGCCTGGGCGGCGGGCCTGGCTTTAACCCTTTAGAGTGGGCTTAGCTTTAACCCTCTGGGGACTGACACACAGTAACATGCATACCAGTGTTTGACTAAATAATTGGGCACCATAGATTAACCAAGTTGACACCTGAAATGAATCATTTGACCTTTTTCTTTAAATATGATATTAGCTGTAAGTTTTTCATAGACACTGTTTATCTGCTTGAGGAAGTACTCACCAAGTTCTTTCAAGTTTATTTAAAGAATGTATGTCTGATTTGTAGATGTTTTAATATATATTTTATATGATTATATGTTTTTCTTTTTTAGTCTATAAATATGGTGATGCACATGAACTGATTTATAAATATTAAGCAAACCTCATAATCATGAAGTAAACCCTATCTGTCTATGACATATTATCCTTTTTATATACTGGTGGATATTATTTGCTAAAACATTGTCAAATATTTTTCTGTCTTATAATCCTAAGTGATAGTTGTCTGTAGTTTTTTTTCTTCTAATGTCTTTTTTCCTAGTTTTAGTAACAGGTTAATGTTACCAACATGTTATCAAAGAACACATCAGAGAGTATTCTCTCAATTTTACTTTCAGGTGATATTTTTCTAGAATTGGTATTATTTTTTCATTATTAGGTAGAATTCCACAGTGAAGCCATGAGTACCTGATGTTTTCTTTCCTTCTGTCTTTTAAAAACTACTTGTTTTTAGAGAAGTTTTAGATTTATAACAAAATCGATAGGAAGGTAAAGAGATTACTCATATATATCCTGCCTCCATAAATCATAGCCTTTCTCATTGTTAACATCATTCAACATAATTGTATATGTAGATATAATATTTAGATAGGTAAATAAATAGATGATAAATATATATATATATATATATATATATAGATAGATAGATAGATAGATAAACAGATAGATTTTTCTCTTTACCAAGGATGAACCTATATTGACAGTGTACTGTTCTGTGAGATATTGCAGTGGTGAATACACAGCATTAAACCTATCTCAAAACTCAAAGAATTTTACAGAACTAAGAGTATATTTTAATGTATGTAAATTTTGAAAGTTGTTTAGGAGGTAAGAGGATTCTAAAATGGGATGTATAAGGTGACAGCATAATCTGACTGTATTACAGATATATAAGTAACCTCACAGAAGGGGTTGGTTGTAAGAATAAGTAACTTTGGAAATGAGTGGATTCTGTAAGACTAAGGCAAAGTGAACTGTAAATAAGAATGACACTCTATTTGATATAGTTGGTTCCCATTCTGGTATGTGTAGCAGTTCTGAAACTAGTTTACATGCATATTAGAATTGAACAATTAAATAAATGGATGGTTGGTGGTGAAAGCAAAGTATCTCAATGTTGGGATAAGGAGGTTACAGATAAACAAGGGAAGGAGGCTAGAATGATCCATGTGATAAAAAATTTACAGTTGGATACATCAGTATGACCTCATATTTTAGCTGAATATAGATACAGAGTTACATATAGAAATATTTATAAAAATATGTACACATGTAGATCAGTATACACAGTTATATCTTATTATTTTGTCAGGTGAAGGTACTAGAAACAGTGATACATCAGTAGCAATGAGCACATCTAATGCTTAGATCTAGATCTAGTTTGTGATACTGTTCTCAAAAAAAAAAAAAAAAGAACCAAGGTTCCTTAGAGAAGTGACTGGTTCTAGGATTGGTGCAGGAGATATACACGATGAGTCAAGGGCATCTTATATGGCAGAAATAAAGAATGTGCTAAACACGTGTGCATACACACATGCACACACACACACACACACACACACACAAAATGAATGATGGAGGTATGTAAAAGAGTCACAAAAGCCAACTGAAATGGCCAAAGCTGAAGTAATTTGAGAAACTAAATAAAGTGCTATTGAATTATAACTCAAAGTATAAAACAAATATCCATAGCTTCATACTTAAATAAATAAATGATCGAATAAATGTATTTGGGGAAGAATAGACAAACATCTCATACATAAGAATTCCAAAAACTTAATGTAGATGATCCACCATTAAGGATTTGGGCCATAACTTCATACCCTTTTAATGTGAGTTGTGCACAGTGACTGTCTTCCAAAGATTGCATCATGTAAAGGAAGAAAAGAAAAGGAGTAATATTACAATAGACAAAACCCATAAACAGTACTTCAGCCAGATGAGCAAGATTAATGTCTACATTAATAAGTCATGTTGTTAGTTGTACCCATGATATGATGAAAATGACACTTTACCTCTGTGACTGAATTCCAAAAAGCTCATTACTACAGTTTAATAATGAGGAAAGATTCAGAAAAACACCAATTGAAGGATATTTTACTAAGTACCTAACCAGTCCTCCTTAAAACTTTAAAAATAATGAAAAACAAGGTCAGTCAGAGAAACTCTCACAGCCAAGGGAAGCCCAAGTAGGCATGACCAGTAAATGTAATGTAGAACTCTGGATGGAATTCTAGAGGAGAAAATGGACATTAGGGAAAACTGAAGAGATATGAGTAAAGTAGGAACTTTAGCTAATAATAATGTATCAATATTGGTTCATCAATTTTGGCAAATATACCACATTAATGCAAATCCATTAATACCACTTCTGGGTATTATACTAAGTGAAATAAGTCAGTCACAGAAAGACAAGTACTGCACGATTCCACTTATACAAGGTATCTGAAGTAATCAAACTAATAGAAATGGAAAAAAGAATGGTAGTTACCAGTGGCAGGAAGTGGAAGGGAAATAGGAGTTGTTCAATGGATAAAGAGTTTCAATCCTGCAAGATGAAAAAGTTCTAGATATTTATTGTACATTAATGTATATATAGTTAACAGTACTGTAACATACACTAAAAATTGTTTAAAAGTTTATTTATATTGTGTTTTTACCACAATAAAGTTCATATGGTTTAATTCACCTTAATTTAAAAATTAATACATGTACTATCATTATTTTATAAGTGAAAAGGATGATATTGTATTTTCAAAGTAACAAAAAACAGGTAATCTGAAATCACTCAATATTTTTTTACTATTTCATATGAGTCAAAAACCGATTAGGTTGTAAAAATAAATGATAAAAGGCTCAGTACCTATCCTAAAAGAGCATATTCTAGTTTCACGGACAGGTAAGAAAACAAAGATAGTACAATGTGGTAAGTGCTGTGATAGAGGGGTACACACTGCATTGGGAGCGAAGAGGAGGGCATCTTGACACTGACTTAGTGAAAACTTCTCAGAGGAGGAGATACTTGAGATGAATCTTAAATGATGAGTATTTTCAGCTAGAAAATGAAAGAAGGGAATGCCATGCAGTGGAGACAGCATGTGTGAAAGCACAGAGTTGTGAAATACCATGTAGATCAGATGACAACTGAAATATGTGTCAGCAAGTATAGGGAATGACTTTTTGGATATGCAGAAAATGGGTTGAATATGGAAAACTCTGAAAAAGATTTTTTTTCTATAGGGTTGACTTTTGACCATATAGCTAGAAATTAATATGACCTAGTTTAAGAAACACTGAGGTAAAGGTATCTATTTGTATGACAAATCTAAGAAGTCATAGTTATATATCTTAGTAACCACATAAACATTAAGAGTTAATGTGCTAACTTGCATAAGGTCATAGTATGGATACTTAATTTTATGTCTGTGGATAGATATTTTATGTCTGTGGATAGAGCTTAAAGTGTTTATTGGATATGAATGGGACTAAAAAATGAACACAGACGCATAAGGGAAAATTGTTATAAGAGAAATAAAAATGTGTTGGACATCAAAAAGCCAATAGTGAAAAAAAAAGGCAATAGTGATTCTTGCTAATTACCAGTGAATATTTTGGATAGAACCAAGATAACAAAGTGAAATTGAAGTAGAAAAATGTTATAACAATCAAAGATGAAGACAGAATGATTATAATAAAAATTAAGATAGGCAATAATTTTAAAATACTTTCTGGCAAGGTCAGAAAAGAGGTAACAGGAACTCTAGGAGCTAAAATATAATTAATAGATAGTAAAGTTGGATGCCATGGATGGATATATTAATTCTTTGTGCCGAAATATGCAATTTACAGAGGAAGAGGATTGCCAGATATTATAAAAAGATACATTTGCTACACTGAAAATAACTAGATAAGGATATTAATATTATACCAGAATAGATACCCAGAAGGGTAAAACAGTCATATTTAAAAGTGTTTTTGTGATGATGTGTTTAAAAACCTAATTACTTCCTTCGTTAAGATGTTCAGTTGAAATAGTTTTAGAATAACTAGATATACTCTATTGTAATAATTATTTTGAGCTTGATCAATACAATCTGTCATAGAGGACAGAATATATCCCAATGCATTTGAATCAAACGTCAACAAATAGTTTTGAGCATCATTGATCAAAATATTCGGTTTGAAGTTTGAAAAATCTCTAAGCAAAGAGGATTTCAATCTATCAGTATTGAATAGAAAGTACAGAAGACAAATATTGACAATGACTTTAAACAATAACAGAATACTACAAATAATAGATTTCATTACATTGTAAAAAGTGTTCAGGTTTATTCTTCTCTAGAAATCAGATTTTACCTTAAATTTAAGATTAAACACAGTGTAATATTACTTTAAATCTTTATACAATAATTTTGATGTTGTAGCTAACATTGTAAGGACATAAAATTGAAGTATAAGTGGATTTCTTACTGCTTCTTTGTACAATTATTGCAGAATATACAATTGTTTAAATTAAAAATAATAAATAATTTTAGTAAAAGTTACTTTTATTCTATCAACAATTTCAGTCCTCAATATCTTAAAGGAAAATCAATGAAAATTTATTAGAGGGGATAAATTTATTATTTATGGCATATATCTTTTTAAGTGAATGATATTAAAAGAATTAATGACACCTTAGAACTGTCCATATTTTTGAGAAGGCGTTTCCAATGAAATATTTTGAACATCACTTTGTGGAAGTGGAAGGACTGTACATTGTCGAATTGGTCTAATTCAATACGCATTAATCAGATTAGTGTAGTCTGTGCTGCAAGAACAGATAAATCCCCAAATCTCAGTGACTTAACATAATAGTTTATTTCTTACTCATATTATACATTCTAATTCAAGTTAGCTAGCTCCTTCATCACTACACAGTGTGGCCTCTAAGGTTGCATTGACATGGAAAGAGAAGTCTAGTTTTTAAATGTCTTAGCATGGAAGTGATACATTCACTTTTGTTCATAGTTTATTAGGCCTGAATTTTTTCTGTGTTCCCAAATTAAATGTGAAGATGCTGGAAATTGTAGTGGAGCTCATGCAGTATTCGTAAGCACTAACTCTCTCCAACCTCCAAGGTGTTATGTTCAATCTGAAACCTGAACAGACTCCCACCAGAAATCAATGTGCATATAAAGACTAGTGATGCTACACATCTCCCACAGCACGTAATCACATTTATTACTCACATAATGAAGCTTAGGGAGAGAGCAGGTCAGGCTCTTAAGCAAGTTTGAAAATGGCTTGGGTGGTTTTAGAGAGAGTGGGAGCAAGTGGTCCTGATTTTTTCTGTGGCAAGGGAGGGAACCAGTGTGCTTTCCTACCAGCTTGCCCAGGTATGAAGCAGAAAGAGAAGCTGGAGATGGGGCTTGAAGGCTGTCAGAAGTCAAACAGTATGAATGGTATAAGGCTCTTTATTACATAAAGGATTGAATTATTTCATTATTTCTCATTACTCATTTAAAATTAGCTCTAAAAACATACATAAGCACATTTTATGTGCTGTACTATGCACTTTCAGCATATGATTATCATTTGGATAAATCCTTTACATTCAAGCAATTCATATTTTATTCTTTTCAATTCCTGCCTTTCCTTATCCTTTTAAGAAGACCCATTAGTGGTCTCAATATACATGCAAGGTAATTTTCTAAACCAATCCTGACCAGAGCATAAAGTAGGTTCAATACTTCAGTTTACAATTTGGAGGAATAAGAATTAGTCATCCTGTCATAGATCCAGCATTCACTTTATCAGGAAGAACAGTTGGTACCCACATGTTCAATGAATCACAAAATTTCTCCATTTTCTACTTCCTATCCTAATTCCTAAATTTTGTGGTTTCGGGTTCTCAATTTCTAGTGTTTCTTTCCTTTCATTTTTTGTCTTGACTTCAGCAACAACCTGGTGTCTCATCTTTATGAATCCACTCTGACTCCTCGTCCAAGCCATTCTCTATATAACTAATCTCTCTAGCCTTATCTTTCTCCATGACTACTTCCTTATCTTCTCCCAAGCCATGCTGACCTTTTTCTAGTTCTCAAAGACAGCATTCTCTCCCTCCTGAGAGCCTTTGTACACGTTATTTCCTCTTACAAGAATGCTCTTTTCTCCCTCCCTTCACTTGACAGCCTCTTCAACTTTTTAGTCTTAGTTCAAATATCATTTTTTAAAGAAGTTTTCCCTGATCTCTTTAATCAGTCCCCTTTGTCATATTTTCTTAATTATTTCATCTACATTTTATTAATAGTGCTTGTATTGTATTGTAGTGGTCTCTTTTATTACTCAACCTTCTCCTGTACTGTAACCTATATGATGTAGGGAGTCTAGGGCCTTGGCTACTTTGTTTACCATGTAACCTCAACACCTAGACAGCATTAGAGGGTAAATAATATAGTACATCATTCCTTCTTGGGGACTAAATCCTTACTGTAAACATTGGCATGCATTATATTTGAATTACTAAAAAACATCTTGCAGTCTTGGACACATTAGGTACACGATGAAAGTTTGCTCAACTGAACCTCAATCTGCTCTGCTGAGTTGTTGGCAGCATTCTTCAGAAGCTTCAGTATCATGTTTAGGAATCTGGTCTTAACCAGGCAAATTAGTAAATAATTAATATATCTTAACAGAAGAGTGGTGTGAGCAAGAATGCACTTTTGAAAAACCATTCAGGAACTGGTTGGTGTAGGGTGTTACCAGTAAAGTTAGCTTAGAAGAGATAAGAAGCTCAATTTGAGTATTACCATGAGAATATGAGAAGAGAAGACATGATTGGATTTTATTGGTTGGTTCCCTGAGTGGGGATTGAACCCAGGCCATGGCAGTGAGAGCACTGAAGCATAGCCACTACACTACCAGGGAACATGATTGGATTTCAGAAGTAGAATTGGTTCTAAATTAATTTTAGAGATCATGTAGAAGATTATAAAACAACTTTAAGCTTCTTAATGTGGGTAACAAGGATGATAATATTTCTAAACTTTAAGTGAAAATTATTTCACTAGACATATTTTCATTATGCTGCTTCTTTGATTCTCTCATTAGGTACACACACACACACACACACACACACACACACACACACACACACAGATCTGTTTTTTAAATAATCAGTGTAGTCAGTGTTTCTTTCTAGCACTCTAATGATACAGGGGAATATTTTATTGCAGCACAAAATCCCATGATATAAAATATCATTCAGAGATGTGCCATCCCAAGTAAAACAAAACAAAACAAAACAACAAATTGTGGTTCTGAGTAAGCCAAAATGCACAAAGTATAGTTTAATTTTTTCTTTTTTCAATAATTATTAATTTCTGTGTATCACAGAAATTAGATTTGTTATTAGATTTAAGAGATATAATACTCCTTTTCATGGTAATTGTTGTTATTAGATTTAAGAGATATAATACTCCTTTTCATGGTAATTGCTTAAAAGATTCATATGTTAAGAAAAAAGTATCATCTTTAAAAATAATTAAATGAAACACTGAAAACTTCCAGGTGAAGATAGCAGATTGACCATATTCAAATTATGGTAAAAGAATTTTTAAAATATAAATGCAAATACCCAAGATCAAGGATATCAAAAGAGGGAACATCAGAGGGCAGGCAATTTCAACATATTGTGGTCACGTGCCCACCACCACACATAGTGTTTTTCAATATTCCTGTACTTTTTTATTTACTGAGGATTTTTATTTGAAGCTCTTCTACTACCATACAAACATTATCTACCTCCAAGACCTAGATTATATTTGTATTTTTCTTACATTGTTTTTATGAAGAATGAATGAGCTAATATGTATGAAATATTCAGCACAGTGCCTGGCATATAGGAGATGATATATGTATGAGCTATTTTTTAATTATGTGCTTCCATAAAGCAAGAAGATGCTATTAAAAAGGAACAGAACAAAGGAAAGATCTTGAATATGTGATAAAAATTTAAAAATCAAATTCAATAGAAGAATTAGAGAGAATACTAAGTATTCTTTTCAAAAAGTAAAACAAATAGACAAGGACATGGAAATATGAAAGAAAATAAAGGAATTAATCCAGTCCATCTAACATCTAAATAATAGGAATTCCATAACGAGACTACAAAAACATTGACAGAAGAAAATGACCAAAAATTGTTTTTAATTACTCAGGTTTAAGTCTACAGATTTAAAGGGACAATTGAACATTCAGCATATGAAAAAAAAATATCTATATGAATCCTCATGGTGAAATTTCAGTACATGTGGAAAAAAGTTAACAGGACAGAAAAGTTGGTCACATCACAAAGGACAATCAATTGTCATTATACTTCTCCCAAACTAGTTGTTAGCAGAAAAGGACACTGATGCCCTCAAAGTTCTGAGGGAAAGTAAAATTCAATTTCAATTTCTGTACTCAGGCAACCTAATATTCAAATATGAGAACTAATAAAACATTTCATAAATTAGAGGACTTATGTGTTCTCCTATCCTGGACCTTTTCAAAGAAGGGAACTAGAAGATAAGTTTTAATGTTCCAAGAGAGGCTAGCAAAAAAGAAGACAAGAAGTTCAAGCAACAGAGGACACAAAATGGAATGTCAATGAAAAGAAGCCCAGAATGACTACTGTGCAACAGACCTAGAGAACAACCAGGCCAGGAGATTGGAGCAAATGCTGGCAGATTCCAGGAATCTGGCCAAATGTGGATAACAGATATACTGAATAGGAAAGCTCAAAAATGTCCAGTACCAACACATACAGCATATCAAAGTGCTAGACCTACCCTGGAGAAGATGGCACCTCTGAATAGGATCTACATTATTCAGTAGCCTCTAAAATGCTAAGCTTGGAAGTAAAATACAGATTCCCATGATATTTTGTAGCTAGGGACTTTCCTACTATACATCTTAGAAGAAAGGGCCCAAATTTTACACACATATAAGTACAGTGGTGTAGAATATAAACTGCTTTTGTGTCATCAGTTCTGGCATTAGATTATGAAATATATGTGATTGTTAGAGAAAAACAGGTAAGGAAAGACAAACTGTATTTGGTGGAATAAGAAATCAAGTTCGAGTACAATATTTGAATTCACAAAGGTCACTTAAAAGAGAAGGACCTTGTTGGGAGGTATCAGAAGGGAGATAGAGGATATCAATGTACTAATTTCATTTATCGTAAGAAGTTGATAAAGGATGTTTAAAGTTGATACATCAATAAATAGCAATTTAAGTCTTATATTTTGAGATATGGAGGTAACCACCAAAAACCTTTTCAAAAAGAGTTTAGAATTAATTGACTCTAAAGTCATAAAGCAATGGATGGCATAACCTTGGGAAGGGGACTCTTGCTCTTTATTCTTTGAAAGCTTTTTTTGTACAATTTTTTTTTTACCCTGGCATGTATTACTTGAATGAAAATAAAATATATTTATTACACTTTCTGGTTACAAATGTATAACCATATTAATTGTTTAAAATTTGAAAATACAGGAAAACAAATAAAAGTAGCTATTGGCACATAGGTGTATGTTATAAGTTAAATTGTGTCTCCAAAAACTTATATGTTGAAGTCCTAACCCTTGGTATCTCAGAATGTGACCTGATTTGCAGATGGGGTCTTTATAGCAGTAATCAAGTTAAAGTAAGGTCATTAGGTTAGGTCCTAACCCAATGTGACTTAGGTCTTCATAAAAAGGAAAATTTTGGACACAGAGACAGGCATAGGGGAAAGATAACACAAAGAAACGCCGTGAAAAAAGGGACATCTGTAGTCAAGGATAGAGGCCTGGAATAAATCCTTCTTCACTGCCTTCAGATAAAAGCAACTCTCCAGACACTTTGATTTCAGACTTCCAGATTCCAAAACTGTGAGACAATACATTTCTGTTGTTTAAGCCATTAAGCTTGTAGTACTGTATCTTCCGCACTATAAGGTGTACCTAAGAGCCTTAAATTTTCTCAAAAATCGGCCAAGTGGGGAGTTCCCTGATGGTGTAGTGGCTTAAGGCTTCGGCGCTGGCACTGTCAGTGCTGCGGCCTGGGCTCGATTCCCAGTCAGGGAGCTACCCACATACGAAAAAGCAAAAAAAAAAAAAAAAATTTGGCCGTGCTCCTGATAATCCAATGCACCTTATATATGGGTTAAGTACAGAAATAGACCCCGTAATTGATACTGCGCCCTATAATCCAGTGCACTTTATGGTGCAGAAAATACGGTACTTTCTTACAACATCCCAAGAAAACTAATACAATGTATTTCCTTTCATTAATTAATTTAACAAATATTTATTGAACACACACAATGTTTCAGGCACTATTCTAGTTACTGGAGATACAGACAGAACAAAAAAGACAAAAACCTTTCCCTTGATTTATGGAGTTTATAGTATGGAGATAGATAATACACAAGTAAAAGAAGTAAAATACATTGTTTTCCAGATGGTTATAATTGCTTTGGTAAAAACTAAAGCGGAAAAGAATATTGGGTATATGGCATTGTACATGGAGAGAGTTACAGTTTTAGAGTTCTCATGGAGCTACCTATGGAGGTGGCATTTGACAAAAACCTGAAAGAAGTTAATTAGGAATCTATGAAGCTTTCTGGGGAAGAGTCCCTCTAGTCGTTTGTTTTTTTTTGTTTTTTTTTTGAATCTATATGTTTGTTTACTCAATCATTTCTAGGTGAAAAATATATGTACCTATGGTGAAAATTCAAAATAATTCAAGGAATCCTTAAAATAGAATTTCTTTTGCAATGAAACCCTCCAAACCAATTTCATAATCTATCTTTTTTTATTTTTAAACTTATAGAGGTGACATGAGTTAGCAAAAAATACATAGGTTCCAAGTGTACAATTTTACAGTGCATCGTCTTTTTGTTGCATTATTGTTCACCACCCAGAGTTAGTTCTACCAAATATATGGCTGTCTATCTTCAACAGTATTTTATATGCATTTCCAGAAATGTCTGTGAATATATGCACATGAATGTACATAAACTATTTTACACAGATTTATATATGCTGTAGATTCTGGTCTGTGTCTTGATTTTTAATCTAACACAAGCACAAACAAACTTATTACACAAATGAGATTATATTTTTTTTTATTTTACAACTGATATGAGAAACCTTGGCAGAGTAGAAGTTTATGAAATATTTGCAAATTATAATATAATAAAATATGTATACATTTAAATTGTGATCATTACAATATAAACTATGCATATATTGAACTGATATGCAAAAATGAACATATTTATGTTATGAGAAAAGGGCCAAAATATTGTAAACACTTTCCTTTGTCAACAGCTATTATTCCTCTAAAATAGAATATAAATTGGCTGAATATTTGAACATTTAGTATTTAGTATTTTTATTCATTTTTTAATTATAAAGCTATTATGGGAGTGAATTGTGTCATTACAAAATTCTATGTTGAAGCCCTAACCCCCAATGTGATAATATTTGGAGATGGAGCCTTTGGGAGATAATTATGGTTAGATGAGGTCATGAGGGTAAGGCTCTAGTGATCGAATTATTGTCCTTATAAGAAGTGAAACAGGCATCCAGGGGGTTTGCCCACTGTCTCTGTGCATTTACATACCCAGGAAAGGTCATGTGAGCACAAACTGAGAAGGCAAGCTAGGAAGATAGCTCTCACCATGAAGCAAATATGTTGGTATCTTGATATTGGGTTTCCAGAATCTAGAACTGAAAGAAATAAATTTCTGTTGTTTAAACCATTCAGTGTATTGTACTTTATTATGGCAACCTCAGCTAACTTAAGTCAAAAGCCGTGACAGGAATGTTTTTATTTTTTTAATGTCTTTCATTATTTCCTTAGCATAAATTCTTAAATGTGCAATTGATATGTGTGTTATGGTTTTTAGGGCTTTTAGACCAAGGAAATTGCCAGCTTTCCCTTCAAACAGTATCTATACTCCCACCAAAAACATATGCCTTCAGGCTTCCATTGCTGATTTAAATTTATCATTCTGTTTAGATTTGGGAAGAAGTTGGTGAGTTAAATGTCTTTGAATTTCCATCCTGACTAGAATCTCCAAGAAATAAGTGTAATTTATCATTTTATTATTTTATCATTTATTTACATTCTACAAGCAATATAACCCCTAAAATGTGTTTGAAATATCTTCAGATAATGCTAGGAAAATCTGAACTAATGAGGAAAATATGCCATCATAAAATGATGGAGAAACTATATTAGATGACCACACAAGTTTACATTTAGGCCAGATTAGTTATAATAGTGATGAGGCTTCATTAAATCCTCTGGTCCCCTTCTAGGCAAATTAAAGAGATCATATAGCATAAAATCAGAAGAAATTTTGCCAAATTCTCCTGGCTTTTAGAATTGGTGCCTCATTCAAAAAATATGTTTTAATTATCACTTATCTTACTAATGGGGCAGGTGGTTTCTGTACATGAGGCAGATACAGAAAAGTACAGATAACACAATAGTATACAAACAGGATTAGTAGTTGACTTGTCAGTTTGAGGATAGTTCATCAAGAAAGTAAACATGTAAATTGTGGTCATTTCACTGTTCCAGGACTCAGTTTCCTCATTATTAGTTCACTATTTTTTTTTTAGTTCACTATTTTCATCCTAACTTTTTATAAGAAGATCTAGTGAGCATTGAAACAGTTGACATTTTCAGTTTTTTCTTCAACAACAATAGAAAGAGTATTAAAAAATAGTAGAAGGCACTGCTGATATATCAAAATAAAGTTTAAAAAAGCATTTGAATTTGACTAATAGTACAAATATCATTATTGTTTCTTTTATCTACAGAAAATTATTTCTGTAGGGATTATATTAGGTTTTAATGTAAATACAAATCCACTGCAAGCTAGAAGAATGCTTTCTTATTTTACCCAGCCACCGACTACTATTAATAAGTAGCAGTTTTCATCTTTTTGCAAGTTACACCAGATTTGAACTTGTATTCCTTTACATTAAAATCTGGGCCTTCTTTAACTAGAAATTTGAAATCTAGTTTCTCAGTTTCTGTGTGTACCTGAGTATATTTTTATATAACAATGTTTTATATATGTAGTGTCTAAATAGTTCAGAGATTAAGTTGTAAAGTTATGGACTTGGGTTAAAAACCCAGGACTGCTTTGAATTCTTCATTGTAAAGATAATTGTACCACTTAAAATAATTCTTTCATTGCAAAAACAAACATCTGGGGTTTCATTATTCTCTCTCTTCTGCAGTGATCCCACCCAGGGATTGGAAATATCTTGGGGAATGCAGTGTTTCTTGGGATATTAATATGTGTTATTGGAAATGGAGGAAAGGTTCTGTGCCCAAATAAGTTTGAGAATGTTGAAAAACAAAACTAAATGACTATTATTAATTTTTTAATTAATTTTTATTGTTAGACTTATTGGGGTGACATCTGTTAGCAAGGATTCCATAGGTTTCAGGCATACAAGTCTACAGTGCATTGTCAACTTGATGTATAATAAGTTCACCACCTAATGTGACTTCTCTTTCCATCACCTTATATTTAGCTTCCCCTCTTCCTCTCCCACCCCCTTCCCTTTCTCCCCTCCCTAACCCACTCATCTCCAAATAAACATTAAACGATTGTGTCCATGGGTTGTTTGTTTGTTTGTTCATTTCTTTTTTTAAAATTCATTTTTATTGTTAGACTTATTGGGGTGACATCTGTTAGCAAGGATTACATAGGTTTCAGGCATACAATTCTACAGTGCATTGTCATTTCTTTTTTCTTTGTTGCTTTCAGTTTTTATATTCCACATGTAAGTGATGTCATACAGTTTTTTGTTTTTTCTGTCTGGCTTATTTCACTAAGCATGGTGATCTCCAGGTCTATTTATTTTGTTGCAAATGGCAATATTTCATCTTTTCTCATAGCCGAGTAATAATCCATTGTGTATATGTACCACAGCTTCTTTATCCAGTCATCTGTCTCAGGGCACTTTGGTTGTTTCCATGTTTTGCCCACTGTGAATAGTGCTACGATGAACATTGGGGTACATAATTCTTTGCGGACAAAGGTGTTGAAGTCTTTTGGGTAGATCCCCAGAAGGGGGAGTGCTGGGTCAAATAGTAACTCTATTCCCAATTTTCTGAGGAACCTCCACACTGCCTTCCACAGTGGTTGTACCAATTTGCATTCCCACCAGCAGTGTACCAGAGTTCCTTTTTCTCCACATCCTCTCCAGCAGTTGTTATTCCTTGTCTTGTTAATAATAACCATTCTAACATGTGTGAGGTGGTATCTCATTGTGGTTTTGATTTGCATTTCCCTGATAGCTAATGAGGATGAGCATTTTTTCATACATCTGCTGGCCACTTGTATTTCTTTGTGGGAGAAGTGTCTGTTTAGTTCTCCTGCCCACTGTTTAATTGTGTTGTTTGTTTTTTCACTATTAAGGCTTATTAGTTCTTTATATATTTTAGATATTAGACCCTTACCTGATGCGTTATTGGCAAATATTTTCTCCCATTCAGTTGGCTGTCTCTTTGCCTTGTTGATGGTTTCCTTTGCTGTGCAGAAGCTTTTTAGTTTGATATAATCCCATTCATTTATTTTTACTTTTACTTCCCTTGCCTTTGAGGTCAGGTTCATGGAATCTTCCTTGAGTCCTAGGTCTATAAGTTTAGTACCAATGTTTTCTTCTATACAGTTTATTGTTGCAGGGCTGATATGAAGGTCTTTAATCCATTTTGAGTTAATTTTTGTATATGCAGAGTGTTCACAGCTCAGGTTGATTCTTTTGCATATGTTTTTCCAGTTTTCCCAGCACCACTTATTAAAGAGGCTGTCTTTTCCCCATTATATGTTTTTTGCTCCCTTAGCAAAAATTATTTGTCCATAAATTTGTAGGTTTATTTCTGGGTTTTCAGTTCTATTTCATTGGTCTATATTTCTGTTCTTCTGGCAGTACCAAGTTGTTCTGACTATTAACGTTTTGTAATATAAATTGAAGTCAGGGAATGTAATGCCACCAGCCTTATTCTTTTTATGTAGTATTGCTTTGGCAATTTGAGGTCTTTTATGATTCCATATAAATTTACTAATTCTTTTATCTATTTCACAAAAGTATGATTGTGGTATTTTGATGGGTATTACATTAAATCTGTAGATTGCTTTGGGCAGAATGGCCATTTTAACAATATTAAGTCTTCCTATCCTTGAACAGGGGATATTTTTTCACCTCTTAAAGTCTGTTCCAATTTATTTCAAAAGTGTCTTATAGTTTTCAGTGTATAAGTCTGTCATGTTCTTTGTTAACTTAATTCCCAGGTATTACATTCTTTTTGTTGTGATAGCAAAGGGAATTAACTCCCTCATTTCTTTTTCTCTGGATTTGTTGTTTGTATATAAGAATGCTGTTGATTTTTTTACATTGATTTTGCATCCGGCGTATTTACTATATTCGTTAATTGTTTCTAATAGTTTCCTGGTGGAGTCTTTGGAATTTTTTATATAAATGATCATGTCATCTGCAAATAGTGACAATTTGATCTCTTCTTTCCCAATTTGGATACCTTTGATTCCTTTCTCTTGCCTGATTGCTGTGGCTAGAACTTCCAATACTATATTAAAAAGCAGTGGTGACAGGGGGCATCCTTGTCTTGTTCCTGATTTTAGGGGAATAGGCTTCAGCTTTTCCCCATTCAGTATGATGTTAGCCAAGGGTCTGTCATATATGGCCTTCATTATGTTGAGATGCTTTCCTTCTATACCTATTTTATTTAGTGTTTTGATCATAAATGGTTGTTGCATCTTGTCGAAAGCTTTTTCTGCATCAATTGAAATGATCATATGGTCTTTATCTTTGATTTTGTTTATGTGGTGTATCACATTGCATGATTTTTGTATGTTGAACCATTCTTGTGCTTCTGGGATGAATCCCACTTGATCTTGATGTATGATCTTTTTGATGCATTGTGGAATTCTGTTTGCTAATATTTTATTTAGAATTTTTGCATCTGTGTTCATTAGAGATATTGGTCTATAGTTATCTTTCTTTGTGTTGTGTTTGCCAGGCTTTGGTATTAGAGTAATGTTGGCCTCATAGAATGAGTTAAGAAGTATTGCTTATTCTTCAATTTTCTGGAAGAGTCTGAGGAGAATAGGTGTTAATTCTTCTTTGAATGGTTGGCAGATCTCATTGGTGAAACCATCTGGTACAGGACTTTTGCCTTTAGGGAGATTATGGATAGTCGTTTTAATCTCTTTGCTATCGATTGGTCTATTTAGATTATCCACTTCTTGGTTCAGTCTGTGTAGACTATAAGTTTCTAGAAACGTGTCTATTTATTCGCAGTTGGAAAATATAGTGGCATAAAGTCCTTCATAATATTTTCTTATAATTCTTTGTATTTCTGAGGTATCAGTGGTAATTTCTCCCCTTTCATTTCCAATTTTCGATATTTGTGTCCTCTCCTTCTGTCCTTTGATTAGTCTAGCCATGGGTTTGTCAATTTTGATGACTTTCTCAAAGAACCAGCTCTTCGCAATATTAATTTTTTCTATTGTCCTTCTGTTCTCTAATTGGTTTAGTTCTGTTTTAATTTTTATTATTTCTTTCCTTCTGTTGACTTTGGGTTTTGTATGCTCTTCTTTTTCTGGTTCTTTAAGATGGGATGTTAAGATGTTTACTTGTGATTTTTTTTTTGTTTCTTAAGATAGGCTTATAGTGATATAAATTTCCCTGTTGTTACTGCTTTTACTGTTTCCCAATAATTCTGATACATTGTAATTTCACTGTCATTAGTTTCTATATATTTTTCCCCATCTTTTATTTGTTCTTTTTTCCAGTCCTTTTTAAATAAGCTGTTGCTTAATCTCCAATTTCAAAGCTTTGTGGTCTGAGAATACACTTGGTATGATTTCGATCTTCTTGAATTTGCTGAGGCTACTTTTGTGTCCCAGCATGTGGTCTATCCTTGAGAATGTTCCATGTGCACTAGAAAAGAAGGTATAGTCTCTTTTAGCTGGATGAAATGTCCTGTAGCTGTCAATTATGTCCAATTGCTGTAATGTGTCATTTAGAGCTGATGTTTCCTGATTTATTTTCTGTTTGAATGATCTGTCCATGGCTGTTACCAGGGTGTTTAAGTCTCCCACAAGGATTGTGTATTCATCAGTTTCTCCTCTCAAATCTGTTAGTAGTTTCTTTATATATTTTGGTGCATCCTGGTTGGGAGCATATATATTAATTAGTGTCAAGTCTTCTTCTTGTTGTATTGTGGCTTTTATCATTATGTAATGTCCATCTTTGTCTTTTACTATCTTTTTCAACCTGAAGTTTATTTCATCAGATATCAGTATGGCAACTCCTGCTTTTCTCTGGTTACCATTGCTTGAAGTATTGTTTCCCATCCTTTCACTTTGCGTCTGTGTTTGTCCTTATGTCTGAGGTGTGTTTCTTGGAGACAGCATATGGATGGGTTCTGTTTTTTAATCCAGTCTGCTACTCTGTGTCTTTTTATTGGTGAGTTCAGTCCATTGACATTTAGAGTGATGATCGATATGTGAGGATTTCCTGTGGCCATTACTTATTTCTTTGTTTGTTTTTGTTTTATTTTTGTTTCCTTCTTGTTGCCCCAACTTTTTTCTTTTTTTCCTGATGTTTTGTTTCAGGTTGAAGAGCCTCCAGTACTTCTTGGAGTGCTGGCCTTGTGCTGGCAAATTCCCTCAGGTTCTGTGTATCTGAGAAGGTCTTTATTCCACTTTCATATCTGAAAGATAATTTTGCTGGATAATTTATTCTTGGTCGTAAGTTCCTCTCTTTTTAAGTTTTTGAATATTGGATTCCACTCCCTCCTGGCTTGCAGATTTTCTGCTGAGAAATCTGATGCCAGCCAGATGGATTTTCCTCTGAAGATTATAGTTCTTTTTTCCCTGGCTGCCTTGAGAATTGTCTCTTTGTCTTTAGTTTTGGACATCTTCAGTACCATGTGTCTTAGAGAAAATCTGTTAGTGTGCAGGTATCTAGGGGACCTGTTTTCTTCTTGAACTTGAGGTCACCAGATCTTTCCATATGTTTTGAAAGTTCTCATGTACTATTTGTTTGAGTATGCTCTCTGTAGAATGCTCTACCACTTCTTCTATTCCTATCATCCTGATGTTGTTTTGTCTCATGGAGCCAGATACTTATGCAGAGTTGTTTCAATCCTTTTAGTTCTATATTCCCTCTCTTCCTCCTTCTGAGCTGTTTCGATGTTCTGATCTTTCATATCACTTATTCTTTCCTCCATCTTGTTGGCCCTGTGTCCTATGGCATTTATTTCATTTCTCACTTTTTTTACTGTATTATTTATCTCTCTCATTTCCATCTCAGTCTTCCTTATGTTTTGAACTTCTGTGTTAAAGTGTTCCTTTTCCTCATGGAGTTCCTTTTATATGTCATTCATCTCCTTTTTTTTTTTAAATTCATTTTTATTGTTAGACTTATTGGGGTGACATCTGTTAGCAAGGATTACATAGGTTTCAGGCATACAATTCCACAGTGCATTGTCAACTTGATGTATAATAAGTTCACCACCTAATGTGACTTCTCTTTCCATCACCTTATATTTAGCTTGCCCCCCTCCTCTCCCACCCCTCCCCTTTCTCCCCTCCCTAACCCACTCGTCCCCAAATAAACATTAAACTATTGCTTGTGTCCATGGGTTATTTGTTTGTTCATTTCTTTTTTTTAAATTCATTTTTATTGTTAGACTTATTGGGGTGATATCTGTTAGCAAGGATTACATAGGTTTCAGGCATACAATTCTACAGTGCATTGTGTTTGTTCATTTCTTTTTTTCTTTGCTTTCAGTTTTATATTCCGCATATGAGTGAAATCATGCAGTTCTTTGTTTCTTCTGTCTGGCTTATTTCACTAAGCATGATGATCTCCAGGTCCATCCATTTTGCTGCAAATGGCAATATTTCATCTTTTCTTACAGCTGAGTAATATTCCATTGTGTAAATGTACCACAGCTTCTTTATCCAGTGATCTGTCGCAGGGCACTTTGGTTGTTTCCATGTTTTGGCCACTGTGAACAGCGCTGCAATGAACATTGGGGTACATAAGTCTTTGCGGACAAAGGTTTTCAAGTTCTTTGGGTAGATCCCCAGAAGGGGGATTGCTGGGTCAAATGGTAGCTCCATTTCCAATTTTCTGAGGAACCTCCACAGTGCCTTCCACAGTGGTTGTACCATTATGCACTCCCACCAGCATTGTACCAGAGTTCCTTTTTCTCCACATCCTCTCCAGCACTTGTTATTCCTTGTCTTGTTGATAACAGCCATTCTCACAGGTGTGAGGTGGTACCTCATTGTGGTTTTGATTTGCATTTCCCTGTTAGCTATTGAGGATGGGCATTTTTTCATATGTCTGTGGCCATTTGTATTTCCTCATGGGAGAAGTGTCTGTTTGGTTCTTCTGCCCACTTTTTAATTGGGTTGTTTGTTTTTTTGTTGTTAAGTCTTATTAGTTCTTTATATATTTTAGATATTAGACCCTTATCTGATGCATTATTGGCAAATATTTTCTCCCATTCAGTTGGCTGTCTCTTTGCCTTGTTGATGGTTTCTCTTGCTGTGCAGAAGCTTTTTAGTTTGATATAGTCCCATTCATTTATTTTTGCTTTTACTTCCCTTGCCTATGAGGACGGGTTCATGAAGTCTTCCTTGAGTCCTAGGTCTATAAGTTTAGTACCAATGTCTTCTTCTATACAGTTTATTGTTGCAGGTCTTATATGAAGGTCTTTAATCCATTTTGAGTTAATTTTTGTATATGGAGAGAGTTCATAGCTCAGGTTCATTCTTTTGCATATGTTTTTCCAGTTTTCCCAGCACCACCTACTATAGAGGCTGTCTTTTCCCCATTGTATGGTTTTTGCTCCTTTATGGAAAATTATTTGTCCATCTATTTGTGGGTTTATTTCTGGGTTTTCAATTCTATTCCATTGGTCTCTATTTCTGTTCTTCTGCCAGTACCAAGCTGTTTTGACTATTGATGCTTTGTAATATAAATAGAAGTCAGGAAGTGTAATGCCACCAGCCTTATTCTTTTTATGTAGTATTGCTTTGGCAATTCGAGGCCTTTCATGGTTCCATATAAATCTAATAATTCTTTTATCTATTTCATGAAAGTATGATTGTGGGATTTTGATGGGTATTGCATTAAATCTGTAGATTGCTTTGGGCAGAATAGCCATTTTAACAATATTAAGTCTTCCTATCCATGAACAGGGGATATTTTTCCACCTCTTAAAGTCTGTTCCAATTTATTTCAAAAGTGTCTCATAGTTATCTGTGTATAAGTCTGTCACGTTCTTTGTTAAGTTAATTCCCAGGTATTTCATTCTTTTTGTTGTGATAGCAAAAGGAATTGACTCCCTCATTTCTTTTGCTGTGGATTCGTTGTTTGTATAAAGGAATGCTGTTGATTTTTGTACATTGATTTTGTATCCTGCAACTTTACTATACTCGTTAATTGTTTCT
>PVJL010015956.1:0-11461 GCA_004026885.1 Lyroderma lyra
CTGTCTCTGCTCCCTTCCCTCTCCCCGACTCGCCCCTTTCTCGCCAGCCTTCAGGTTTACTTGCGATTTGTGGATTTCTCAGCAGCCGGTTTGTCACTCAGGGTCCGCTTTCTTGGCTCCTGGTCGGCCGTTCAATTGTGTTTTCTGGGAGAGGCTTTAGGAACCTCCTCTCCAGTCGCCATCTTGTCTTCTCTCTCAGAAACTGTGATCTTGACTAAAGTTAGCATGCCTTCTTTTCAACAACTCACCTGAGGTACACACACAGCTTTGGATAGCCTCAATGGACAAACCTTATGGGTTTTTAAAGAACAAATGTCTATGGTTTCTGATAGAAAATTTGGGAGAGAGGAGAAGGAGAAATTAGCTTATGCTGGATTTGTGGCATGGGTGGGATTGTCATAGCAATATAAAGGTTTTCAAGTTGTGGTGACCCAGTGTTTCCAGGAAATGCAGCCATACAAGAGAAAAAGTAATGTGAATAAGGCCCCAGTGCAAAGAGTAGCTATGCTTAGTGAATTGTCTATACTTCTGCTGTGAATTATAGCTGGCTGTTTGTATAAAAATTAATCTCATGATAATTTACAGTCCATGTCATTATTGTAAAAACTATCTCTACTTTTTTGGTTATTTGGGTTAGATATAAATGCACACCAGTGATTTCAGATAGCAAATGTTGTCACTTTAGTGCCATGAGTTGTTTTGTTTTTACAATTATATAATATATATGCATGAGGTTAAATAACATAAACATCATCTGTTCAAAATTATCTGAAATGATTCTCTTCAAATTATTCTGGCCTCAATGACTTCTTGTAGGTTTTATAGAAACTCCAGTATCTTCTTAGTCTGTAAATATAGTCTCACCTTTTTTTTGGAGGTGATAGTTATTGTATATTTTTATAGAATTAATCTGTATTGTGTTTTAAGTTAATTTTCACCATACTATATTTCATTTTGTGGTGGATTTTCTCTCTTGCTAGTTTAATATTTCATATTTCAATGCATATGTAATAAAATTGGTTAAATTATTTTAGTTTAAAGTAACTGTATATTTACACATGCCCCTTTATTACAGTTGTTAAGCCATAAGTATCTGAAACCATAAACATGTTCATATTATTTGAGAAACTATTTTGAAGAAGTCTTCCCTAAGTAATAAACCACCCTTAAGTGAACATTAGAAGTGAATATCTTCACATGTGTATTACATATTACAATAAAAGTCAGAAATAAAATAAAATACCATTGACAATCACAAAGTATTTAACATGATTTTTTTAAATTCATTTTTATTGTTAGACTTACTGGGGTGACATCTGTTAGCAAGGATTACATAGGTTTCAGGCATACAATTCTACAGTGCATTGTCAACTTGATGTATAATAAGTTCACCATCTAATGTGACTTCTCTTTCCATCACCTTAGATTTAGCTTCCCTCCCTCCTCTCCCACCCCCTCCCTTTTCTCCCCTCCCTAACCCACTCATCCCCAAATAAATATTAAACTATTGATTGTGTCCATGGGTTATTTGTTTGTTTAACATGATTTTTTATCAATTAAATTTTCTAACTCTAGAAAGACAAATCATTTCAAAAAGAGCAACCAGATAAAACTTTCTAGCCCCAGAAAGTACACTGATCATTAGAGGAGAGATTCCACTCTGATCATGAAAAAGTATTTGTTCTTCTGGTGATGACTCTCTGTTGAGTCATTACTGGACACAAATCAAAGTCAGTACATGAAAAGATTTTTATTAAAATCATTTTTCAACTTTGCAGTGCAGACAGCTCTCTCTCTGTCTCTCTCTCTGTCTTTCTGTCTGTCTGTCTGTCTGTCTCTCTCTCTCTCTCTCTGTCTACACACACACACACACACACACACACACACACATATGTACATGTAATTTAAAAAGTTACTTTTTCAATATTTGTTTCCATACAATAGTATATTAGTTCCAGGTGCACAAAAATTCACAGTAAATATACATTTAAATACCTTACAAATTTATCTCAATACTAATTCTAACAACCCATTACTAACTGTGTGTAGTTATCACAATATTATTGAAGATATTTCCTATGCTGTAATTTACATCCAGGTCAGATTTACTATTTTTTATCTCAGTTTTATTTTTAAAATATATATACAAAGAGGATGTCCTTCTTAATTTGCTAATCTTAACCAAGCAACCTTGGATTCCTTGTGCTTTAGTTAAATCATAAATGTGCAGATATCAGTGAAAAGAGTTATGGGAATGTTCATAGCAGTTATCTATGAAACTGCTTTATTAGCAGTTAAGGTATACTTCAGTTTTCTATATAAGAGAATTATGGAACCTAATTAAAATGCACAATCATAACCATCCTATAATGTATATTGAAAGCAAGGTTTACAGGTTCACCAACTTTTCAAAGTCACAGAGCTAGTAAAAAGTACAATAATATTTGAACCCACGGTCTTTGCTGAGAAACTAACAGTTTGAGAGTGGTTGCTTGAAAACCAGTTACTGGAGCATCTCCATACACTGATGAAGATTTTAGCAATTTTCATGAGTGCCAGTAATTTATTGTATTTACAAAAGAGCTTCATTTTATAATTTTAATGTTCAATTCAAAGGGGATATTAATTTTTAAAACAACAAAAACAAAATAACTAATTCCAATGGAAATTAAAACAAAAATTAATGTCACTTCAAAAATTACATGGACAGACATAAAAGCGAACTTGTTTTATGCTTCCATTAAAAGGAAAAATCCATAATCAGTACAGAATTACAGAGAGAGATAGACAATGGGGTTGCCCAGGACTAAGGACAGAAGAAGAGGGGAGTGAAGGGTTTGGGTGAGGAATTTATTTTTGGGAGATAAAATATTTTACAGCTTGGTAGTGATGATGGTTGAACTAAATGCTCATGAGAGTATAGTTAGTCATCATAATTATTTAATTTTACTACAATGAATTTAAAACCTTAATGTAAGAGATTATATAACTGTGCATTAAATAAAGAAAATACAAACAAAAACAATGAAAGATAATAAAAGGGATGTTTGGGTGGGTGACAACATTCAAGGTGTTGTGCAGAAAACAATGCTGGTTCATTTGAGAACCTGAGACCACTGTAGAAATACTGGGCTCAGTAACATGTCCAGGTTTCCTTGAAACACCAAAGCTAGCACAGGTGACAAATCATTTTCCTGAAGTGCTCAATTTTGTGCCAGGCCCAGGTCCCTTTCAAGACCTGCTGCAGATACCTGCCTCCTCCCCTCTGCCATAGGGTTGCAGGTCTATCTCATAGCAATTTGCCTGCAGCTTAGTCACCATCAGATAAACCTGTAGCTCTTGGGTAGTTGTTCAGTTTGGACGCTCTTCAGGGTCTAAATGTGCCCTTGATGTGGGCTGGTTGCTGCCCCTGTGACAGGCTCCTGGTCAGGCATAAACACAATGTCTGGGCTGTGCTGTAATTCCAGAGATTAAACTGCAGTGGGGATAGGAGCAAAACTGACCCATATCCTTTCTTTCCAGGTATATTTTAAACCAAGGACCCTGAATGCAAGCCTAAGAAAAACCAACTTTTCTGAGTACAAACCCAGATGGCAGTCTTCGTGCTCTCTTTTCATATGGCTCACTGTGAGCTTTTGGGGTTTCTCACCCTGTGTGTGACACCTTGCCATCTCTGTGGTCTAATGTGCACCATTTATATGCACTTTATGCACATGGCTTTTTTCACCATGAGACCCTGCCTCTCTTAAATCTAGGTGGTCAGTTTGAGTCAGCAGAAATTGAAATTAGAATTCCAGATCAAGGCTTCATGAAATGACCTGCAAGCAGACCTGGAAGTATATCTTGGGAAGTGACCTGGCTTGTGTCTGAGTTTGTGGCCTAGCACTGCATCTCTTGGTCTTGGGGTTAAAGACACCTCAATGATGACACTAATTGAGGTTCCAGACTGGTACTTAGTGATAAAGATTGCATACCTGTCATACAGAGAAACATGGAGAGGGTGTCAACATTGACTAGGTCATCACTGCTGTCTTTTCTAGAGCTCTGCATTGACCAGGACCAGCAGGTGTTGTGAAGGCATTAAAGCCCTTCTGCCCACCTGACCTTGAGGTTCCAGATCAGGCAAAGGCTGTGTCAGGACAGAACTCAACTCTGTGACATGACATTTATTTGGAGGTCTTGAAATAAACTCTAGTCCTAGTTGCTGTTTTCTCCACATCTTGAGTTATCCACCTTTGACCTGAGTTACGAACTTCACCAGCTCCCTTTGGCTACCGAGCTGTCCTCAGCCAGCTATTGTTTCTCTACTTCTCTCTGTCATTATGTTTCTTTATTGGACCCTGTCACTCAATGTTTAATTCCTCTTTCCCTTTGTCTCACCGTTTCTTTTTCTGTGTGTGTCTCTCTGTCTCCTTGATCCCATGTCCTCTGAAGGCAGAGTCAAATATTACAAGTAGACCTACTAATCTCAAATGCAATAAACCAACAAACAGACAAAGAAACAAACAATAATAAAAGGTTGCTGCCCTGAGAAAGAAAAGCCTTAGAGTGCTTTTTGAGTTAATCTTGAAAGTCCATGCATGATGTTGCTGATAAACTCCACCTAGAACAAGTCTTATTTGACAGTGAAGCAGAGCCTCCCATGAGACCTTGAGGCAAAGACTCCATGCTCTGCCAAGCCTGGTGGCTGATCACAGGGACTGTGTTGTAATCCAGGTTTTTCTGTCAATGATATGTGAGAGGGTTGGGGCCATCCCACAGACAAGCAGCACATGTTTCACCCCAAGTATAGCCTTGTTCTCCTTACTTTTCAGCTCTCTTTATACATCCTGACCCTTTTCAAACCTCCTCTCTTGCCAAATTTATTTCTGCCTTCAGATCCCTGCTCCTTTGATGTACCCTACACTGGCATACTGTTATTTGACTTCTGCAGGGATGGCTTCTCTTGCCTTCTGTTCACAGCATGAATGTCACAATGGAGGCCTTTCCAACACACCTCAGGTTTGTAGTTCTCCCCACAGAAATGGCTGTCATGTCACAAGAATTTGCTCTTGTAATGTGTCCATGAACACAGGCTTTGAGCTCCTGTGGGGAAAAATTCATGGGGTACTTTGAGCCCTGCTTAGGGTAAATGAAGCAGGCACCAAAGATAAAATTGTGAAAAGGTTTCAGAATGCCCTCTGTTCTGTGTGTAGCTTACCTTGTAAAGATGGATGCTAATAATCAGTGGTGCATGTTGCTAAGAGGCAAGAAACATCCAGAATGAACTCTTGTGTTACTTGAATCTTGGGTCTTTAAGCATAATGTGGATAGTTCGATCCCTAGTTGTCAACTCTGGTACTTCGGCTAAAGGCAGAATAATTTGAAATCAAAATACATGCCCTTATCAGAGGTTCTGAATCTTTTTGGTACACCAGAGACCAGAAGGAAAAGGGATGGGTCTAGAGACTGTAGGTGATTGTGAGTAACCCCAGGTGGGGTCTTTATTTTTCTTATTTTTTGCTACTGTATGACTATGTCCAGGTCACTTAGGATGCCCCTCACCTGAACCTAGGCAATGACTCCACCCACTTCTAAATGAGGAACACTCCAACAACGCTGGTCTGGCCCCTGGTTTCTGGGCCAGTGTTCTAGTGCACGACATCATTTATGTATTACCCAGGCACCTTAGACTCCATGATGCCTTCAGCACTGCAAAACCTCTAGAAGGTAGAAAGCATGTGCCAGGGACTCAGAATACACTGGGTCCTGATGGAAAGCAAGTGAAAACACGCTCTTCCTCAGGCTATGAGAGTTTTGCTGTGTTCTATTTGCATTATCTTACAGAGAAGGAGGCATTCTCTTCTGAAATATTTTTTCTCATGTCCACTACTTTTAACAGCCACCGTCTTTACTCCTTTGATGTCCACAGTTTTCTCAGATGGCACATCAAATGTGAGTGAGACCTCATCCATATTAGCCATATGAGACAGCACAAAGTTGTAACTCTTTCAAAGATTGATAACAACAAAATTTTAAAACTTTATTCTCATATGCTGCTGGAAGTTTGGGGGCAAGTTTTGTTCATGGCCTCATGCACAAAATGTCTCTTTTCATAAAATTAAAGTAAGCTTTAGATGTCCCTGAGAAAGCATTAATTTTATAATCTCATGCAGTGATTTTACCCTTTTTTATTATCTCGGTCAAAACAGTGATCCCATTTTGACACTGCTCTGGCGTTCATGTCCTCACCTGTTCCGTCTTTTGTCACTTTGGAGGATTTCCTCACATTGCTTTCTTCTATCTTTGCATCTAAAGAAGTTTTCCTTTCTGTTGCCTCCCCTGTCTGACACACTCTGTCTGGGAGGTGGTAAAAAGTGTCTCTTGGCTTCCCTGTTTCCATGCTCTTTAAAATATTTAATAACTGTTAGCTTAAAGCCTGAAGTGTATATAAATTATTTTGAAATTTTCCAAAGAGTTTTCCAATAATTTTTGTAAAAATATCACCTAGATTGATAGCTCTTGCCTAAAGTGTACAAAAAGAAATGTTTCACTGTTCACACTATAGTAATAAAGTCATCATCACCTATATTCTCCAGTCAGAGTCACTTACTCTGTGTAAAACAATACTTCTCTCTTCATTTCATTCCATTGAATTGTTTGGCTTAAATTCCTTTGATTGCAATTGTGTTGTAACTTCAACAAAAGTGATTATCACATCCTAGGGCATTATATTTTTATGGATATCATTATTGATTTCTAGAGTTACAATTTTTACTCAGCATAAATTAAATAATGTTAAAACTTTTAAATAGTACCCATGTATAATGTGCACATTTATTTTTCCCTGACAAATTTAGGCAAAATAGTACTCATTATACCTTGCAAAATAAGGTATAGAAATGCTTTTAAGTTGATTTATGCCCAAGAGTTGAAAGTGTTATATAAAATTTCTTAAACCAAAATATGTTAAAATGAATGTAAATTATTTTTCTTATACAAAATGAAGTATCTGAATATAAAAAAAAATAAAAATTAAATTAAAAATTGCAACAGAACATTATTTTTCCCTGAAATTTTTGGCCAAAAATATGAGTATGCATTGTACACAGGAGTATATTATACCTTGCAAAGTACAATAGCTGGATTATACTGGTAAAGAAGAAAACAATTATTAATGTCAAACATGTGCTAGGAAGATGGGGAAAAAATCTTCAATACTGGGCATCAAACAAATAAAGACATAGAGAAAAAATATAAAGCATGTAAATTTGTCCATGAAAGGCCAATACAAATAATTGAATGAAGACAAGCAATAATACCTGTTACACATTTAGATAATTGTCAACCTTTCCCATGGAAATAAGCAAACCAAAAGCTGCTTAGTGAAATCCTGGCTCTTCTTGACAAAAATAACCTCCTTGGTTTCCTTGTTGACTTTATACATAGAAGAAATCAAAAGAAATTTTAAAATAATTTGTATTTCAGATAATTGACAGACAAAAAAAATGTATTTCTCCTCATTTATCCATTTAAAAGTCAGAACTAAGACATTTTAAAAATATTTATATACATCTCCAACTTTTATCAGGTCCAAATTGACTTAGATATGATTGTGGAATAAAGTAATGATACACCAAAGAATATAAATTCATGAAAATACAGAGCATGTGCATCACAGAAAAATTCCCTACTCTAAAATTATTTCAAAATTATAAAACAATTTTTTCAATTCTTTTTTCTTTTTTTTATTCATTTTTATTGTTAGACTTATTGGGGTGGCATCTGTTCACAAGAATTACATAGATTCCAGGTGTACAACTCTATGGTGCATTGTCAACTTCTTTTACAATAAGTGATGAAAATACAAGTCACATTAGGTGGTGAAATTATCAAAAACAATTTTTCACAACAAACAATGCCTCCAAATTTCTAATTGAAACCTTTCAATAGACTCTTCTATAGCTAACAATAACAAATAGTCATACCTTAAAATTGAACATATTTTTAGAGATCTCTTTGATTTAATAGGCATAAAATATTATTATGAACCCCAAGAAAACTAAAAAGTTATATTTAATTCATAGAATCAGAAACAATTAGTCATTTAATATCTTCTGTTCTGACCTTTGGCAGAATGTGAAAAATTCACAAGGCATCAAGAAATCAAACTAGAAATGTTTTATTCAAAAAGAGAAGTATGGACAGATCAAATGCATGTGGCAGGATCTAAGGGAGACAGTTGCCTTGAACTTTAGGATAGCTCTGTTTATACAGGGAAAGTACAGGCAGATTCTTTAATATCAAGATGTGGTAACCTGTTAAAAATCACAGCTGAGATTGGGGCAACAGTCAACTTTTCCTTGCAGCTCGCAAAGCTCAGGTAGGCTTGTTTTCTAAGGTCAGGCCCAATGTTTAAAATGAAAGTAGCCATATCAGCTGCTTGATTTTGAAACTGGCCAAGCTCAGCTAAAATTGGTTCCTGCTAAGCCCTTCAAGTTCATTTTTGTAAACTCTTTCCCTGCCTAATCAAGATCATCTGCAAAAATCACAGTCCTTTCCTCAGAACATACAAAACACATAAAGGTAGTTACTATGCTGAATTTCATCTAACTTCTAACTGTAGTTCAACTTTCAAACTTAATTAAAACCTGGCAGTATTACTATCAGAAATAAAATTTCAATAAGAAAAAAAGGAGGACAAGATGGCGACCAGAGAGGAGGTCCCTAAAGCCTCTCCCACAAAACACAATTGAACGGCCACCCAGGAGCCAAGAAAGAGGACCTTTAGTGACAAAAAAGGGCAGCTGAGACATCCATGCATCACAAGTACACACCTAAGGGTTGGAGAGAAAGGGGCGAGCAGGAGAGAGGGGAGGTAGCAGAGACGGATTGCAACAGGACCTGATTGCGTCTGACTGCAGTTCATGGGAGGGGAAAGCCAAGGGGCGATAAGAGGAAAAGCCCTAACAAAGCGGCAGAATAAGTGGGAGTCCATTGGGGAGCTGGGCTGGGGAGCTGGAATTTGGAGCAGCGAGATGGAGACAGACCTTGGGAGCCAGCTTCTGGAACTCTTGAGAGGTAGCAGGGTTGAGCGAGGACTCTGAACTGCAGAGATGACATTCTAGGCTCCCTTGGGACCCACAGTGCAGGTGTGAGTGGCTCCTGCACAGGACTGTCGTTCCTGGTCCCAGCCTACTGCAGGGGTGAGCCGGCTGCCCCTCAGACAATGCACGGCCCCTACATAGATGGGGCTGTGTCTCCCGTTCCGGCCCGCTGCAGACACGGACCAGCTGCCGGCACAGTGTGCACAGCTTCTGCGTGGCGTTGCAGCTCCCATTCCAGGCTCACTGCAGAGGCGGGCCAGTTGCTTGTGCGGTGTGTGCGGCTCCTGCGTGGGGCTGCGGCTCCCGTTCTGGGCCCGCTGCAGAGGCGGGCTGACTGCCTTCTTACCGCGGGGTCAGACCCACAGCTTCGGACTTGTATGCATACCTGCTGGCACACCCCTGGGTCCTAAAAACAGTGCAAGCCCTCAGAATCTGTCCCAACATTTTACCATGGAAGCGGTCCTGGGAGGAAAGGCGGATTTTATAGCATTCACCCCAGCCAGCAGGAGTAGCCTGGGCTCGCAACACCCAGCTTCCCCAGCATAGGGCCGAAGGTGGAGCTCCCCCAGTGTGTCTTTTGTTGGCCTCTCCCATTTCCTACAACCTCCCCAACCAACTAACTAACTACAGGAAGTGGGGGGACCATGATAGGTGTGCACCGCCTCCAAACGTAGCAGGAGACCAGAAATAAGAAATAGGCAACCCTTCTCTTCCCAAAACTTGCTCCCCAAACCAACTCGTGTCTGCCCTAAAGCAAGACACTGCAAAAGTACCAATCTGGGCCCCTGGGCAGTACTGAACATAACCCCCTCAGGTCAAAGAGGAAGAACCCAGCAGACAGGATGAATTCCTTAAAAAATTACAACTCCTCAGAAAGAACAGGAAATTTATCAAGACTGCTTCTTAGACCTAGAAGTTTCCGAATTAAGAGATAGAGAATTTAAAACAGCCATTCTAAAGGCTGTGAGAGAAATGAAAACCAACTGGCAGAGCACCATGGCTGACATAAACAACATAGAAAAGGACATGAGAGACATAAAAAAGGAACTTCATGAACAAAAGGAACACTTTAACAAAGAAATTCAAAACATAAGGAAGATTGAGATGGAAATGCGAGAGATAAATTATACAATAAAACAAGTGAGAAATGAAATAACTGCCATAGGAAACAGGGCCAACCAGATGGAGGAAAGAATTAGTGACATCAAAGATTAGAACATGGAAACAGCTCAGAAAGAGGAAGAAAGGGAATATAGAACCAAAAGGATTGAAAGAACTTTACAAAAACTATCTGACTCCATGAGACTAAACAACATCAGGATAATAGGAATAGAAGAAGGGGTAGAGTATTCTACAGAGAGCATATTCAAAGAAATAGTAGATGAGAGTTTTCCAAACCTATGGAAAGATCTGGAACCCCAAGTTCAAGAAGAAAACAGGTCCCCTAGATACCTGGACACAAACCGATCTTCTCCAAGACACACGGTACTAAAGATGTCCAAAACTGGAGACAAAGAGACAATTCTCAAGGCAGCCGGGAAAAAAATAACTATAACATATAGAGGAAAACCCATCAGGCTGGCATCAGATTTCTCAGCAGAAATTCTGAAAGCCAGGAGGGAGTGGAATCCAATATTCAAAAATTTAAAAGAGAGGAACTTCCAGCCAAGAATAAATTATCCAGCAAAATTATAATTCAGATATAAAGGTGCAATAAAGACCTTCTCAGACACACAGAAGCTGAGGGAATTTTCCAGCAAAAGGCCAAGACTCAAAGAAATACTGAAGGAGGTTCTTCGAACTGAAAAAAAACATCAGGAAAAATGGAACAAAGTTGGGGAAACAAGAAAGAAACAAAAATAAAACAAAAACAAACAAAGAAATAAGTAATGGCTACAGGAAATCCTCACATATCGATCACCATGTTAATGGACTGAACTCACCAATAAAAAGACACAGAGTAGCAGACTGGATTAAAAGACAGAATGCGTCCATTTGCTGTCTCCAAGAAACACACCTCAGCCATAAGGACAAACACAGATTCAGAGTGAAAGGATGGGAAACAATACTTCAAGCAAATGTAACTAGAGAAAAGCAGGAGTTGCCATACCAATATGTAATGAAATAAACTTCAGTTTAAAAAAGATAGTAAAAGACATAGAAGGATATTACATAATGATAAAAGGCATAATACAACAACAAGAAGACTTGACACTAATTAATATATATGCTCCCAACAAGGATGCACCAAAATATACAAAGAAACTAACATATTTGAAAGGACCAACAAATGAACACACAATCATTGTGGGAGACTTAAACACCCCGACATCTGTTAGCAAGGATTACATAGGTTTCAGGCATACAATTCTACA
>PVJL010015956.1:11561-22611 GCA_004026885.1 Lyroderma lyra
TGATGTATAATAAGTTCACCACCTAATGTGACTTCTCTTTCCATCACCTTATATTTAGCTTCACCCCCTCCTCTCCCACCCCCTCCCCTTTCTCCCCTCCCTAACCCACTCGTCCCCAAATAAACATTAAACTATTGATTGTGTCCATGGGTTATTTGTTTGTTCATTTCTTTTTTTCTTTGCTTTCAGTTTTATATTCTGCATATGAGTGAAATCATGCAGTTCTTTGTTTTTTCTGTCTGGCTTATTCCACTTAGCATGATGATCTCCAGGTCCATCCATTAACATCCCATCTTAAAGAACTAGAAAGAGAAGATCAGACGAAGCCCAAAGTCAGCAGAAGGAAAGAAATAATAAAAATTAAGCAGAGCTAAACCAATTAGAGAACAGAAGGACAATAAATAGAAAAAATTAATATTATGAAAAGCTGGTTCTTTGAGAAAGTCAACAAAATTGACAAACCCCTAGCTAGACTAATCAAAGGACGAAAGGAAATGAAACAAATATCCAAACTTAGAAATGAAAGGGGAGAAATTACCACTGATACCACAGAAATACAAAGGATTATAAGAAAATATTATGAAGAACTTTATGTCACTAAATTTAACAATCTAGAAGAAATGGACAAGTTTCTATAAACTTCTAGCCTATCTATACTAAACCAAGAAGAACTGGATAACCTAAATAGACCAATTGATAGTGAAGAGATTAAAATGACTATCCATAATCTCCCTAAAGGCAAAAGCCATGGACCAGATGGTTTCACCAATGGGTATTACCAAGCATTCAAAGAAGAAGTGACACCTATTCTCCTCAGACTCTTCCAATAAATTGAAGAGGAAGCAATACTTCCTAACTTGTTCTATGAGGCCAACATTACTCTAATACAAAGCCCGGCAAAGACAACACTAAGATAGAAAATTATACACCAATATCTCTGATGAGTACAGTGCAAAAATTCTAAACAAAATATTAGCAAACAGAATACAACAAAGCATCAAAAAGATCATACATCAAGATCAACTGGAATTCATCCCAGGAGCACAAGGATGGGTCAACATACAAAAATCAATAAATGTGATACATCGCATAAGAAAAATCAGATAAATGACCATATGGTCTTTTCAATTGATGCAGAAAAAGCTTTCGACAAGATACAGCATCCATTTATGATCAAAACACTAAATAAAATAGGTATAGAAGGAAAGTATCTCAACAAAATAAAGGCCATATATGACAAGCACTCGGCTAACATCATACTAAATGGGGAAAAACTGAAGCCTATTTCACTAAAATCAGGAACAAGACATGGATGCCCTCAGTCACCACTGCTATTTAAAATAATACTGAAAGTTCTAGCCACAGCCATCAGGCAGGAGAAAGGAATAAAATGTATCCAAATTGGGAAAGAAGAGGTCAAATGGTCACTATTTTTCAGATGACATGTTCCTGTTATATAAAAAATTGCAAAGATTCCACCAGGAAACTATTAGAAACAATAAATGAATATAGTAAGGCAGCAGGATACAAAATAAATGTAAAAAAATCAACAGCATTCCGATAAACAAACAACAAATCCACAGAAAAAGAATAGAAGAAGACATTGGTACTAAACTTACAGACCTAGGACTCAGGGAAGACTTCATGAACCTGTCCTCTAAGGCAAGGGAAGTAAAAGCAAAAATAAATGAATGGGATTGTATCAAACTAAAAAGCTTCTGCACAGCAAAAGAAACCATCAACAAGGCAAAGAGACAGCCAACTGAATGGGAGGAAACACTTGCAAATAACGCATCAGATAGGGGTCTAATAACTAAAATATATAAAGAGCTAATGAGACTTAACAACTAAAAACAATCAACCCAATTAAAAAGTGGGCAAAAGAACTAAACAACACTTCTCCCATGAAGAAATACAAATGGCCAGCAGACTTATGAAAAAAATGCTCATTCTCATTAGCTATCAGGGAAATGCACATCAAAACCACAATGAGATATCACCTCACACCTGTCAGAATGGCTATTATCAACAAGACAAGGAATAACAAGTGCTGGAGAAGATGTGGAGAAAAAGGAACACTCGCACACTGCTGGTGGAAATGCATGCTGGTACAACCACTGTGGAAGGCAATTTGGAGGTTCCTCAGAAAATTGGGAATTTTGTTACTATTTAATCCAGCAATCCCCCTTCTGGGAATCTACCCAAAAGGCTTGAAAACCTTTGTCTGGAAAGACTTATATACCCTAATGTTCTTTTCAGCACTGTTCACAGTGGCCAAAACATGGAAACAACCAAAATGCCCTGCGACAGATGACTGGATAAAGAAGTTGTTGTACATATACACAATGGAATATTACTCAGCTATAAGGAATGATGAAATATTGCCATTTGCAACAAAATGGATGGTCCTAGAGATCATGATTCTTAGTGAAATAAGCCAGACAAAAAAACCAAAGAACTGTATGACTTCACTCATATATGGCATATAAAACTGAAAGCAACAAAGAGAAAAGAAATGAACAAACAAACAAACAACCCATGGACACAATCAATAGTTCAATGGTTATTTGGGAAATAGTGGATTAGGGAGGGGAGATAGTGGAGGAGGTGGGAGATGAGAGAGGGGATGCTAGATATAGGGCGTTGGAAAGGGAACTCACACTGGGTGGTGAAGTTATTATACAACAAGTTGACAATGCACTGTAGAATTGTATGCCTGAAACATATGTAATCCTTGCTAACAGATGTCACCCCAATAAGTCTAACAAAAAAATGAATTTATAAACAAAATTCAATAAAATAAGTGTGTCATCTTATAAAATATTTCTAAAAAATAGCAAAAGAAAAATCAGGATTTGTCAAGAAAATGATTAACAGAGCTTTGATTAGAATGAAAGCCTTCAGTTAAACAGGTGTTTTTTATGAACAATTTCACTAAAACAAATTCTTTTATATCAGTGAATTGTAAACTTTTGGCTTCCCTGGGCCACATTGGAAAATGAATTGTCTTGTGCCACACATAAAATACACAAATAATAACAATAGCTCATGAACTAGAACAAAAATGAATCACAAAAATTTTATAATGTTTGTCAGCCTCAAAGGGCTAAAGACAAGCATGCTGTAACGAATTACAGCCAGGCCACCTGTAAATGGTTAATGCCAGGCCCACCGCCCAGGCTTGACCGTGGTATAATCAATCCATGTCTGGAGTTCTGGAATTCCTGAGGCTGACATTTACTGCTCATATACTGCCTAATGTAACCATGAAACCCAAACAACTGCTACTGGCAGATTTGGCAAAATGTCACTTTTGTTTGAATACATATATATACAATCCCAGGTGTGCAATAAAGTAGCTTGCTTACATGATGGGGTATTTATGTTCCTCCTATGTTGGTTCTACGTGTGTGTTTTTCAACTGAGTGTACCACTGCTGAAACCTGTCCTGCCTGAAAACCTTGGCAATGACCTTTGTTGTAGTTGGCAGGATGAGGTGAGTACTATCCCCAGCACCTCAGAAGATCCCTGGGTGGAAGAAATGTGGCCTCCCACCTCACTATGGTATCCAGTGTCTACATATCTGGCCACATGGACCACTCCGGAATACAGGGATGAGATTACGCCAACACATGAGGATATCAAGGATACCCTGGTTGGGGGTTCCCCGGTGGTGTAGTGGCTAGATTCGGCGCTCTCAAGGCCACAGCCTGGGTTCGATTCACAGGCAGAGAACTACCCAAAATCAAACCAAGAAGACCCTGGAATCTAAGGAGTTGAATGTTCTGCTGGCACACCAAGACGTGGCCGGCTGGGTACCCTGGATGTTTCTGGTGGTGTTGCCGCACACCAGTTGGTAGATGCAGGAGCAAGCTCAGCAGGTACGCCAGTTGCAATGCCGGAAGGAAACGCTGGAAGTGCACCTGGCGACTGCTGAACGTATGCTTCAGGGGTAGAAAAAGTGTGTAGAGTTTTCCAGCAATGTGGCCTGATATCTCTATTGCAGGCTCGCCCCTTAGTGCAATGGAAGGTCGAGCTGGAACAGCAAATAAGGCTAGGGATTCAGCCTCAGGGCCCCCCCATGCCTAGCAGCATATGACAATTACTGTGTACTCGCCTGCTGAATTACAGGAATTGATGAAGCATGTACACCAAAGGGGAGGGAAAATGGTACCTGCTGGCTGTTAAGATTATAGGAGGGAGGGACAGAAGGAACAGAGTTGTCCCCTGATGAAATATTTCTAAATACCCTCCATTACTGTACTCCCCTCCTTGAGGCAAGCCTACAAAATATTGCCCATATTAACCATGATGCAGGGGATCATTCCTTTATGAATTGGTTAATGGCAGAAGGCCGAACAATTGGCACTGATTCCGGTTAGTTGTCTGAGACTGTGAGCAACTGGTCCAAATACTCAAACCTATTGCAAATTATACGGGAGATGGGCATGAAACAAGTGATGTTTCAGGTATGCTACAATAGCCATAATGAGGAAGTTTACACCAGTAGGATGAAGGACCTCATCCTAGCGTCAGGACCCTCAGAAACTTTTGGGACTATGGCGGCTCTTCTGGCTTCCTATGTAGATTGCCAGGTGCATGAAAAAACAGCCACCCTAGCTCAATTGGGGGATATGGAAGTGAAACAAAAGAAAAAAAGCGGCCAGATGAGGCTGCTACAGGGCCCCAAGTTGCCCTCATCCAAAGTCCGCCCAAAGAATGAAGGGGCTCAGAAGGGTGGCATTCAGCCTACAGTGAGAGTAAGTGGAAAGCAGATGGGGTTTGATCTATTAACTGTGCGAGTAGTCACAGAGAAAATATAGCATCAGCCTACGGTGGTGCTGCCGACACTGGGGAAGCAGCTGAAAACTGAGCAGCAGTTTACTCCCTTGACAGCCATTACACTCCCAATTCAGAAGTGGAGACTGACTGATTTTTACCCAGACTAGGGTTCTGGCTGAGGTACCAAGCTGAGGGGGGAGCCAGAGGGCCAGAGGCTCCATTTTGAACTTGCTATTCACGGGTGCTCCCATAACGTGCAGCAGGTACTAGCCCTTGTAGACACTGGGGCCAATAGCCCTTTGCCCTATGGAAATGTGCATTACTTCAGTGGACCTATGAACAACATGGAGGGATATGGAGGTCAGATGATAATGTTCAAACAAGCAGTTATCACCTTGAGAATAGGCCAATGGCCTCCACAAGATTATAAAGTCTATGTCTCCCCTATTGCAGAATATATTCTAGGGGTGTATGTGCTAAAAGAATTGGTGATCTCGACAATGATGGGAGAATTTTGCTGGCATATACGAGCGGTAAAGACTATTGTTTGGGGGCATCCCAATCAAGCCCCCTTAGTATTGCCCCAGGCTACTCATGCCTTGCACACAAAGAAATATTGGCTACTAGTAGGGCATGAAGAAATTGGTCATACCATCTCAAGATTGAAGATGCCCAGATAGTCCTCCCAATGTATAGCCTTTACAATTCTCCTGTATGGCAAGTGCAAAAGCCTGATGGCTCCTGGCAAATGACTGTGGACTATCAGGAGCTGAACAAAGTGACACCCTCATTGCATGCAGCAGTGCCCAATGTTTTGGATCTTATGGACAAACTCAAACATGAACTGGGACAGTATCACTATGTTGTGTACATGGAAAATGTCATTTCTCCATAGATATAGCACCAGAGAGTCAAGAGCAGTTTGCCTTCATGCGGAAAGGACGACAATGGAATTTCATGGTGCTTACCCAGGGATATCTGCACAGTCCCACCCTGTGCAACAGACTGGTGGCTCAGCACTTGGCCACCTGGCAGAAGTCAGCAGTGGTGCATCGGTTCCATTGTATTGATGATATAATGCAAACCTCTGATTCTCTTGCATAGCTCGAGACTGTAGAACATCTGTCTACGAGAATCTCTTGAAACCTGGAGGTGGAATGTCAACAAAGACAAGGTCCAAGGGCCTGGGTTTAATGTGAATTTCTTGGGAGTTGTCTGGTGGAGTAAGACCAAGGTTATGTTGCAGGCAGTCATAGATAAGATACAGACCTATTCCCTGCCAACAACGGTGAAACAATTGGAGACCTATTTGGGTTTCTTGGGGTATTGCAGGTTGTTTATTCCTCATTTAGCCACTGTAACTCACCCGTTACATCACCCAATATGGTGAGGGGCTATTTGGGATTGGACCTCAGAGACAGAACAGTCATTTCAAGCAACCAAGCAGGCAATGGCTCAAGCCCAAATGCTAAGAGTGTTTGACACCACGCTATCGTTCCTTTTAAGGGTGTCATTGAATGACAATTTGTTTGGATGTGGCTTGTGACAGAAACATGGGACTTGTAAAGTACCCATTCGTTTCTAGTCGCATTTGTGTAAATGGGCAGGCAGAAGCCTGCTATTCCCTTATAGAGAAAGAGCTATCTGCTATTTATGCTGCCCTTTTGGACTGTGTGGCCATAACAGGTCCAAACCTTGTAAGCATCCAATCAAGCAATCTGGTAGAGGGCTGCTTGCAGTCGTGGTTATGGATGCCATGGACAGGGGTCACCCACACCTAAACCTTGACCAAACGGTGGGCCTATTTGGAACAAAGGGCCCATTCTTCATCCAGCCCTTTATCAGATCAATTTCATGCCTGGTTAGGGCCTTCAGAATTACAAGTGGAACCCCAATGTTCATTGCAGCGCTGTTCACAGTGGTCAAAACATGGAAACAGCAAACGTAACCTATGGCAGATGACTGGATAAAGAAGATGTGGTACATATACACATTGGAATATTACTCAGCTAGAAGAAGAGATGAAATATTGCCATTTGCAACAAAATGGAAGGACCCAGAGATCATCATGTTTAGTGAAGTAAGCCAGACCAAGAAAACAAAGAACTGTATGACTTCACTCATATGCAGAATATAAAACTGAAAACAAAGAAAAAAGAAATGAAGAAACAAATAACGCATGGACACTATCCATATTTTAATACTTATTTGGGGACGAGTGGGTTAGGGAGGGGAGAAAGCGGAGGGGGTGGGAGAAGAGGGAGGTCAAGCTAAATATAAGGTGATGAAAAGAGAAGTCACATTAGGTGGAGACTTTATTATACATAAAGTTGACAATACATGGTAGAATTGTATGCCTGAAACCTATGTAATCCTTGCTAACAGATGTCACACCAATTAAAACAAAAAATAGTCTTGGAGCCAAAGAGATAAAAAAGAAGAGAAAAAAAATGAGGGTGTCAATTCCCTTTGCTCTCACAAGAAAAAGAATGAAAAATCTGGGAATTAACTTACAACGTGACAGAATTATACATGGAAAAGTATAAAACACTTTTGAAAGAAATTGGAACAGACTTTAAGAGGTGGAAAAATATTCCCTGTTCATTGATAGGAAGACTTAACATGGTTAAAATGGCCATTCTACCAAAAGAACTCTACAGATTTAATGCAATAACATCAAAATCCCACAATCATACTTTCGTGAAATAGATAAAAGAATTAGAAAATTGAAATAACCCATGGACACAATCGATAGTTTAATGTTTATTTGGGGATGAGTGGGTTAGGGAGGGGAGAAAGGGGAGGGGGTGGGAGAGGAGGGGGGGAAGCTAAATATAAAGTGATGGAAAGAGAAGTCACATTAGGTGGTGAACTTATTATACATCAAGTTGACAATGCACTGTAGAATTATATGCCTGAAACCTATGTAATCCTTTCTAACAGATGTCACCCCAATAAGTCTAACAATAAAAATGAATTTAAAAAAAAAAAAAAAGAATTAGAAAATTGAGAGGGAACCATCAAAGTCCTCAAATTGCCAAAGCAATACTACATGAAAAGAATAAGGCTAGGGGTATTACATTCCCTGACTTCAATTTATATTACAAAACATCAATGGTCCAAATAGCGAGGTACTGCCAGAAGAACGGAAACATAGACCAATGGAATAAAACTGAAAACACAGAAATAACCCACAAATTTATGGACAATTTTCCATAAAGGAGCAGAAACCATACCATGGGGAAAAGACAGCCTCTTTAGTAGGTGTTGCTGGGAAAACAGGAAAAACATATGCAAAAGAATACATTTCAGTTGTGAATTATCTGCATATACAAAAATTGACTCAAAATGGATTAAAGACCTTCATATCAGACCTGCAACAATAAATTGTATAGAAGAACATATTGGTACTAAACTAACAGACCAAGGACTCAAGGAAGACTTCATGAACCTGTCCTCAAAGCAAGGGAACTAAAAGCAAAAATAAATGAAAACGATTGTATCAAACTTAGAAGCTTCTGCACAGCAAAAGAAACCATCAACAAGGCAAAGAGACAGCCAATTGAATGGGAGAAAACATTTGCAAATAACGCATCAGATAAGCATCTAATATCTAAAATATATAAAGAACTAATAAGACTTAACAACAAAAAACAAACAACCCAATTAAAAAGTGGGCAGAAGAACTAAACAGACACTTCTCCAATGAAGAAATACAAATGGCCAGCAGACTTATGAAAAAATGATCGTCCTCATTAGCTATCAGGGAAATGCAAATCAAAACCGCAATGAAATATCACATCACACCTGTCAGAATGACTATTATCAACAAGACAAGGAATAACTAGTGCTGGATAAGATGTGGAGAAAAAGGAACACTCGCACACTGCTGGTGGAAATGCATGCTGGTATAACCAGAGTGGAAGGCAATTTGGAGGTCCCTCAGAAAATTGGGAATGGAGTTACCATTTGACCCAGCAATCCCCCTTCTGGGGATCTACCCAGAAGCCTTGAAACCCTTTGTCCGCAAATACTTATGAACCCCCAGTGTTCATCGCAGCACTGTTCACAGTGTCCAAAACATGGAAACAACAAAAATGCCCTGCAACAGATGACTGGATAAAGGAGCTGTGGTACGTATACACAATGGAATATTACACAGCTATAAGAAATGATGAAATATTGCCATTTGCAACAAAATGGATGGTCCTGGAGATTATCATTCCTAGTGAAATAAGCCAGACAGAAAAAACAGAGAACTGTCATATATGGCATATAAAACTGAAAGCAACAAAAAGAAAAGAAATGAACAAACAAACAACCCATGGACACAATCAACAGTTCAATGGTTATTTGGGAAATAGTGGATTAGGGAGGGGAGATAAGGGAGGGGGTGGCAGATGAGGGAGGGGAAGCTAGATATAGGGCGATGGAAAGGGAACTCACACTGGGTGGTGAACTTTTTATACAACCAGTCGACAATGCCCTGTGGAATTGTGTTCCTGGAACCTATCTAATCCTTGCTAACAGATGTCTCCCCAATAAGTCTATCAATAAAAAGGAATTTATAAATAAAATCCAATAAAATAAGTGTGTCATCTTTTAAAATATTTCTAAAAAATAGCAAAATAAAAATGATGATTTATCAAGAAAATGATTAACAGAGCTTTGATTAGAATGAAAGCCTTCATTTAAACAGGTGTTTTGTATGAGCACTTTCACTAAAACAAATTCTTTTATATCAGTGGAGTCTAAACTTTTGGCTTCCCTGGACCACATTGGAAAAAGAATTGTCTTCTGCCACACATAAAATACACAAATAATAACAATAGCACGTGAACTAGAACAAAAATGAATCACCAAAATTTTATAAAGTTTGCCAGCCCCAAAGGGCTAAAGCCAAGCCTGCTGTAATGAATTACAGCCAGGCCAGTTATAAATGGTTAATGTCAGGCCCACCGCCCAGGCTTGACCGTGGTATAATCAATCCATGTCTGGAGTTCTGGAATTCCTAAGGCTGACATTTGCTGCTCATATATTGCCTTATGTAACCATGAGAACCCAAACAACTGCTACTGGCAGATGTGGCAAGATGTCACTTTTGTTTGAATACATATATACAGTCCCAGGTGTGCAATAAAGTAGCTTGCTTACTTGATGGGGTGTTTATGTTCCTCCTATGCTGGTTCTACGTGTGTGTTTTTCAACTGAGTGTACCACCGCTGAAACCTGTCCTGCCTGAAAACCTTGGCAATGACCTTTGTTGTAGTTGGTAGGATGAGATGAGTACTATCCCCAGCACCTCAGAAGATCCCTGGGAAGAAGAAATGTGGCCTCCCACCTCACTATGGTATCCAGTGTCTACATATCTGGCCACATGGACAGCTCCGGAATACTTGCATGAGATTATTCCAACACCTGAGGATATCAAGGAGACCCTGGTTGGGGGTTCTCTGGTAGGTGTAGTGGCTACATCCGGCGCTCTCCACGCTACAGCCTGGGTTCGATTCCCAGCCAGAGGACTTCCCAAAAACAAACCAAGAAGACCCCGGCATCTAAGGAGTTGAATGTTCTGCTGGCACTCCAAGACGTGGCCCGTTGTGTACCCTGTATGTTTCTGGTTGTGTTGCAACAAACCAGGTGGGAGATGCAGGAGCAAGCTCAGCAGGTACGCCAGTTGCAATGCCGGAAGGAAACGCTGAAAGTGCACCTGACGACTGCTGAACGTATGCTTCAGGGATAGAAAAAGTGTGTAGAGTTTTCCAGCAAGGTGGACTGATATCTCTATTGCAGGCTCTCCCCTTAGTGCAATGGAAGGTCGAGGAGGAACAGCAAATAAGGCTAGGGATTCAGCCTCAGGGCCCACCCAGGCCCAGCAGCATATGACAATTACTGTGTAGTCGCCTGCTGAATTACAGGAATTGATGAAGCAGGTACAGGAAATGGGAGGGAAAATGATACCGGCTGGCTGTTAAGATTATAGGAGGGAGGGACAGAAGGAACAGAGTGGTCCCCTGATGAAATGTTCCAAATACCCTCTATTCCAATACTCCCCTCCTTGAGGCAAGGCTACATAATATTGCCCATACTAACCATGATGCAGGTGTTCATTCCCTTATGAATTGGTTAATGGCAGAAGGCCGAACAATTTGGACTGATTCCGGTGAATTGTCTGAGACTGTAAGGAACTGGTCCACATACTCAAACCTATTGCAAATTATATGGGATATGGGCATGAGACAAGTGATGTTTACACCATTAGGATGAA
>PVJL010015957.1:0-22512 GCA_004026885.1 Lyroderma lyra
ATTTAACATATTTAATTTTCTGAGAGCTAAGAAGTCCAAAATCTAGTTGCCAGATTTCTTGATTATTGGTTGGAACTTATTTCAATAGGAAGAAATCTGACTTTAAGCTATATTCTCATGTGGGAGAAAGTGTGTGTGTGTGTGTGTGTGTGTGTGTGTGTGTGTGTGTATGTGTGTGTGTGAAAGAGAGAGAGAGAGAAGGATAGAGAGAGAGAATGAGAGTAACATATGTTTTTCTCTTCCCAATCTTATGAAGTCATCAATTCTACTGGATAAAAACCCCAAATTTATTATCTCATTTAACCATAATTACTTCTGACAAGCATTTTCCCAGTACAAGCTATTGGGTTTTAAGCCTTCATATATAAATGGTAGAAAAATAGTATGCACTCCATAGCATGTTTCTTAATTTAACTATCTGTAAGGTGTGTTTAATGGCCAGAAGAAAATCATTCACAATTATGATTATCCTAACAGATACACAGTTTTCAAAAGGAAGAGCTTATAAAAGGTCCACACTACTTATACCAGTGCTTCTCAGATGTGATTTTGAAACTTGTGTCCCAACACATCCTGGAAGTCAAGGACACCTTCATCTCACAACCAAGCTACTCTGCACCTCACCTGGAAAACAGCACTCCCACTGGGTGGCTTGAGTTAGAAAAATGAGAGTTTATTTTTCTTCTATGAGCTGCAGGTGCATCCTCAGGATCTAGCCAGGGGCTTGGGAGCCCTTTCCAAATAAGACATCACCTGAGGCTTAGGAGATTCCCTTCTCGTCATACTTTCCAAATTCTAATTTTCTGGAAAAAAATTTACATTTCTAAAACTTTCAGTGATTTTATGTAGTTATGTCTGTCCAGATGCCAGTCACAATTAATGATTTTAGATTCCAACATCTGGTAACAGGTCACAGATCACCTGTGAAAGTCCATGTGGTTTCTACAACAATGTGTAAAAATATTGAAAATCATTACTCCCATTCTATAAAAAATATGTGGAAAATTTTAATTTTTTTCTTAACTCATCACAAAAGTAAAATTGCAAGAAAAGCCTTCACTGTAATAATTGACAACAAAGGCACATTCATAATCTCAGGTCATTGTGGTTACCTGAAATAGAAACTATTGGAAGGATAAACTTGTAGTAGCACTTTCAGCATGAGTTTTTTGAATGTATGAAGAGCTCCTGGGTGCCACACCCAACACTTCTTTTGGCTTTTACTGACAAGGGGAGGGGAAAAACAATAACTGATAAATATACCTAAAATATTCTTATGTAGACCCTTCAGGGGGAAAAAAACTTTTCCAGAAATCTATTCTTAGTGATAAATGGAAAATCTTACTTATCGCTGACCTAGTGAGAATTTATAAATGAAAAGTTAAGAAATAGACTGTGGATATTTCAGGTAGAAAGGAAGTAGTTACAGAAAAAGTGAGTTGATTATGAGAGAGCCTTGTGGAGGTCACATTACAGACCCAAGGAGACTACCTTACAGGTGAATAATTGTAAGAATATATAATGTTTCCCCACATATGACTAGCATACTGGTTTCAAAATACTGTAATTAAGCTGTAAGAGCCATGATATCCAGACTGTCTGGGGGAGAAATTTAGAGATTCCTAATGCCAAAACCAGGACAAAATTAATTACCTAGGAAAATTTGAGGCACTTCACACACAGCTGGAAAAACAAATCAGAACACCTTTCTCTGGGTCCCACAGTTTATTCTTTCTTTCTTTCTTTCTTTCTTTCTTTCTTTCTTTCTTTCTTTCTTTATTTGGATTATATTACTGGCCAAAATCGCTCCATTGTTTGGACTTTTGTTATATTCAGAATTTTTGATGAGGGTTTAACTACAAATTCAGATGCATGGAAGAACCTGGTTCCTTCATGGAACTGATTAGAGATGCTCTGGTGTAGTGAGCTCTCAGCCTGTTTCCACATTTGAATCCTGGGCCTGAAATCCGTAGGGGAGTCAACCCAGCAGAAAGACAGGCAGCTGAATGCAGTCTTAAAATAATAAACCCTGAATTTATCATGGTGACAGACTGTCTCAGAGAAGGCCAGGTTTCCTAGACAATCAGAAAACAAGCTGATTTTCTTCACTTACCCACTACTGCTCCAAACACCAGGTGATATAGCTGAGTAACCTTGTCTTAGTCAGCTGACAATGTTGCTACCTTCTCATTCTCTTCCAACTTCTTAAGTGTCTTCACACTTACAGGTATGGATATTCTAGGAAATTCCCAATTATCATGTGAGAAACCAGTCCTACTCTGATCCTTCTCAGAACATATCTAATACCATTTCTCATCTGGAATCTGAGTTTTTAGGTCCTGAAAAAAAACAGGAAAACACTAAGTGAATTCTCTTTCTATGTCTGTGCTTGAATCATAGGTGAATTTGAACAGATTTCCAAAGCAAGTTCCCACCCAGGATTAGAGACAGCATGGGGGTACTGATCATGTGCTCAATTCAGGAAAGAAAGAGTAATGTACAGTCCTTTACCATGAAAGTCAACCAGTGTGGTGTGTGTATGTGTGTGTGTGTGTGTGTGTGTGTGTGTGTGTGTGTGTGTGTAGTGGTGTCAATGCAGGAATTTTCAGACATCACTTTCAACCAGAAAAAAATGAAAAAAATTAGCACCTTCAAAGGCTGCTGAGACCTTCTGGATTCAGAAGGGTTTCAAATATATCAGTGTATCTGGCAGCCCCAGATCAAGGGTTGAATGGTGGTTTTATTAAAACCTTTTTCAGGTGTTTTTTTTTTCTTTTTAAGTTGTTGGGGTTTATTGTGATGTATTCATTAACTCCAGAGATAATGTCAAAACTCATTGCATCTCTGAGGGAGCAGAGACAAAGTTGAAGTCAGGGCTTGAACATTTAATACTGGGCTAGAGACACCAGAGGTCAATGCCTTGTGAGTTCAGACATAATGTTCTACTTCAGTGTACAGGCTGAGCTGCAGGGGATGCAAGAGAACTACCTAGCAATGGCTGCATTTGTAGAGGCAGGTGGGAAGTGAGCAGGAGAGGAGCTTTCTCTGAGGGCCTGAGGCTTTTACGAAAATTCAATATTTAGGCAGACTGCTGAGGTGTCTTTAAATATTTTCTTTAATATAAATAATTTACTAAACACAATAGCCAGTAAAATCAATTTCAAATGGGGTTTTGAGGACTTCAAACAATGTAGATAACATGGATTGTTTTTGCTAATTTAATAATTTAAAAGTTTGAAGAAACACTCAATCCAGAATAGGGAGACTTGACATCAAAGTCCCTAGAAAGCTCAGATGCTCTGCATGTCACTTAAAATGGGGTTATCATTGAAGCATATCCTGTGGGAGACTTGTTCTTCAGTATAAGAAGCTCTACTCACAGAGTTAAAATGTCTGAAAGGGGGCACATACCTTTCAAAAAGGATTAAGAATCAGACTCTCAGATTCACATAGCAATATCTCTGTGTCATAGACCTTGTCACAGTTGGGCCAAGTGTTCAGCTATGAAATATATTGCTTCATGATTATGCAAATTAGTTGAGGTGAACTGAGTTAAAAATGGCCATGCATATGTTCTGAGAGGATTATTTTACAATTACACCATCCCCTGCATAATTCCTGCCAGCACAGTCATAACCATGCACTGAAGCTACAGAGTCCTCCACTTTTTGGCAGTGGCCTCATGTAAAGGGCTTCCAAGCACCTAAGTGAATAAGAAATCCTGAAACAGTCAAGGAGTGTTCCAACACTTGTCAAGTTTTTACACATTTCCACTCCTAGGTCCATCAGGTGCAGTCTGGGGTTGAATTGAGAAAACCTGTAGTCTCAGTGAAGGCATTATACAAGACTTCTAGATACACCTTCACCGACCACAATGTCCAGTGTGTGCAATAAACTGGGGAATAATTACTTGAATGGATAGGGGTGACTAATAATAGTGGTACAGACTACATACAGAAGTTGCTTATCAAAGTCTCCATGATGAAGGACACATCCAATAACACAGCCTACATGGAGCTGAGCAGTCTAAGATGTAAGGACACAGCTGAGTATTACTGTGTGAGGCACAAAGTGTGATAAAAGTCATCTTGAGCATGTCAGAAACACTAAGAGAGCTGGCAAGTGTTTGAGGCGAAGGAGATGACAGAAACAATGGGTCTCTTAAATTTCTATACAAAAATCAGTATTCTGAAAGAAGGAGTGATGCTTTCATTGGCATATGAGTAACTAGGGAAAGGATTCAGTTTCCAAAATATCCTACAAGGGAGATGCAGGAAGAGCCTGTTCTGAATGAATCTAGTAATCTGTCATTGTCTTTGCAGAGGTAATATCTGGAGCTTTTTTATTCTCTAAGGGAAATTTACTAGTTCTGGCATCAATTGGGAACACTTGATTGGGGACAGACTCAGGTCTTTGAACTGTATAGTTTTTCTACAAAATTTTCTCACTTCTTTCTTAAAAACAAAATTGTGTTAGGATAAATATAAGTACATAAAAGCATTAGTTATGTTTTTTACTACTTAGTCTGTGCTCATACACAACATATATGACATTCTGGGAGCATAATTATGACACAGGTAACAAGAGGTGAAGTCAACATAATAGCCTTCTCTTGAAAGATCTGCAGCCTCAGGCCCCTTTCCTAGGTGTATATTTCGCTTCAGACTCCATGATCACCTACCCATGAAGGAGAGAACATCCAAATCTCACTCTTATCTACTTGTCCACAGAGTTCAGCATGCACATGCACAGGAGTCCTGAGGTTGATTCAGTGGAACAGTGGAGTTCAGAGGGAAGGAGCAGATGGAAAGACACATTAGTTCACTCTAATCAGTAATGTGATTTTGAACATAACAACTTTCTATGGTTCTGTTTGAACTTGTTCATCTGAGAAATTGAGGTAAATCTGATAGCTTTATTACATGCCTTGTGTGTATATATAAAAATATAATTAAATTATGGGCACTAAATATTTAAATTAGCATATAAAACACTTTTTAAAAATCATATTATTTCTAAATATTCTCATTGACAACTAGTTTCTCCAGGGCACACACACCTGAACTGAGGCATTGCCCTCTCTGAGGGTGCCCAACTACAAGGATTTCTATATATAAGGAAGATGTAAACATAGAACAACCTTTGCTTAAAAAAAATCATACCAGCCTGGACCCTGCCACTCTGTGAGAGGAGCCCCAGTCCTGGAATTCCCAGGTGTCCCCATTCTATGATTAGGACTAAACACAAGTGACACACTATGGAGCTTAAGCCCAGTTGAATTATGCATGTTTCTATTTTTAGAAGTAATTGATGGAGAATAAGAGACACGGAGGAGGTGAATGAATTCAAGTAAGAGAAACATTGGAAAGTGTCCCTAGAATAACCTCTCTGTTTGCAGGTGGTCAGTGTACAGTGCATCATGTGGTATCTGGTGTAGAATTTGTGCAGCCTGTGGTTTCCCTGAAAATCATTTGTGAATCTTCAGGATTCATCTTCAGTAGCTATGACATGAGTTTGATTTGCCACAATGCAAGAAAGGGACTGCAATGGGTCTCATACATCAGTAATGGAGGTAGCTCATACTATGCAGAACCATGAAGTGTCAATCCACTATCTTTAAAGACAATGGCAAGAACAATATATATATTTATAATAGACCATCCTGAGAGTTGAGGATGCTACTTTGTATTACTTGCGAGGGAGACAGTAAGAGAAAGTCACTGTGAATTCAGACACAAACCTCCTTGCAGGAGACAAGATGGCTAGAATGCTGGGAGGACTCAGAACACTAGTGTGTACTCAGGACATTAAGGGGTTTTCAAAACTTCCAGGACTGCTTAGGACCATCAAACAGAAAGGTTCAGTTCAGAAACTAATGCCTAGAGTAATTACACAAATGATTTCAAATGGAATCAGTCATTCACTCTTTTCTCATACTCCTCTGAGACATTTTTCTGCTCTCTTTTATGTGTCTCTAATTTCTCACACTCTCACTTAACACACAAAAGTAGTCACTGTGTTTGCACATGTGGTTGACTTCTTATACAGGTCCTTATTGTCACCCTGTCACTATATGATCTAAATTTTCTGGTTGACAAATTACACATTTTAGGAATTTTCATTACCCCTTGATTAAGAGATATTTCTCGTATACTTTGGAGCTATGCTGAGCTTACACTCTCTTCCTTCACACATGCACAAACTGCCCAAAATGGGAGGATCGTCATCCATGTTATTATATTTGCTGATCCTTATGAGTATTAGAAATGAGTATAACTATTAGCACATACATTTACACAGGGGTTCTGTGGTTGCTGTGTCTTATTACCTCAAAAGTTAAGAAATAATTGTGTAACTCAAACATAGGTTGCATCAGCAACATCTATCAAAGTTCTTATAAAATCCTAGTGAGCCATTTGTCAGTTAGATTGTGGATCTCAGCAATCCACATGTTCAAACAATCTCTGCTCATTCTTCTGTGATTTGTCATTCAACAAGCCATGTCATCTTTCCCCTTATCGCACTATAAAATCAGAAACAATACACATTTGAGTCATACAACCAATAGTTCACAAGGTATAGTTATTGTCGGTCACAGCTTATTTGTTTTTGAGATACAATATTTACTTTAAAAGATACACAGAGACCCAGTCTCAGACATAGAAGCAGAGACCATTATGTGCCATTTCCAATAATATGTTTCTGTCTAAATGCCACTTAACTATTATAATTTCTGAGTTAGCCATGTGACAGAGATTTGGCAGGACTCCTGCCTGAAACCTATGTAATCCTTGCTAACAGATGTCACCCCAATAAGTCTAACAATAAAAATGAATTAAAAAAAATAAATCAATAGGTTGTACACCTGAAACTAAAAAAAAAAAAAATGTAGCATGGGCAGCACAGCCCAATGCTCTAGCTCTCATCACACAACACAGCCTGTTAGTAAGTAAAGTAGGAGAAGAAAGACCTTAGATGATGTTGTCATTGTCCAGTAATAATTTTCACAGTGCCAATTTTTGTGGTCACCTCTGACATCAAAATGATCTTCACATGACATATTGGATTTGGTATCTACACTGTGACCCTATGCACACAAACTAACTTTGAGAGAATTTTTGTTACTCAAACAAGAAATAACTGGTGAGGCCTGGTGAAAAAACTAGATCAATGTGGCTTAGGCAGAGCAGAGTACATAGAATGGGCATTCACATTGGACATTAGGTTCAATTGAAGAAAATTTCTCACACAGAAAATATTTCAGCTTCACAAGAAATGATACAAAGAGACACATGTGTGATTTATATCAACCTGTCCAAGCATGGGGCCAAAGTGAAAAGAAGACGTCAACAACCAAACATTAAAAGTGAAGTTAGAATCTATTTAAGATAAGTTCTTTGGTTATGTTTAGATCTCCTAAGAAGCAGAAACCAAGAAATAATTACTTGTGCATAAATTCTACTGTTTATCATCTGTGTCATCCAAATTCAGGAAGTGGACTTAATAAAAAGGAGGGAGCTGTCAGGTAATAATGTAAGCATGACCTCAAGTGAGAAAAGGAATTACAGAAATCTCTGTGGACCTTCCCTAGAGTTTTATTCAGTCCACAGAAGTGCCAGAAACTATATTGGAGTGTCCTGGTACCAAATATGTCCATCAGAAGATCTCAATATGTTGGTGATAGATGTTCTTTAGTTTATGGCTTTTTATTTGTTAAATATGGTTTATTTGTTTCTCTTAGCACATAAAAAAACTATGAGCTGCAAACAACTATAATTTTTACATTTACCTGAACTTGTTTACTCCATTATTCTGTGGAAAGTCCTGGCCCAGGGTGACCTTTCTACATGCCAATGGTTAAATGTACAGTGAAAATAATAGTTTTGTATTTCTTTGGTATACCTACATTTACAGAAGACCTGGGTAGAATGCGTATGACTTTATCACACAATTTCTCTCCTTCACCACAAGAAGAATACAAATGCACTGACTACTGTCTGAGGGTACAAAATGGTTCTGTACACCTCAAAGCCTGAACACACCATCTTAGATGCAGTTTACAATTTGCTTTTCTCATATGGGGTAACCTCAAGTTGCCCTACTTCCATGACTTCTTCTTAGATCTAAATGTGAGGTTAATAATTAAGAGCCAGTAAGGCTATCACACCTCAGCTTTGTTCTGCACTCAGCACCATCAGAAATAAAGAAAATAATTCAATTGTCCTTGTACTGGCACCAGGTTTTTTATTGTTTGATTGAAATTGTTTTCAGAAAAAAATACTTCTATTCTAGTAACCCAATCTAAACCTAGTAGATGGTAAGTTAATCTAAGAAACCAAAAAATTACAAAAGGGGCCATTGTTAATTTTTACTACCATGTGCACAGGTGTGTATTTCATTGTGATTTCCAAAGCCTGTAAGCTCCAACACTGTATTTCTTATTCTACTTCACGACACTTAAATGAAGGTAAGGCATCTCTATATGGGCAACAGTTAGTACTCTGATTTTACCCTCTTACCTAAAGTCTCATGGACATTTTGATGAGAAGTATTTAGAACACTTGTTTGGGAATGTTACGTGCACATTACTCTTTGCTGAAAGTGTAAAAAAAAAACTCTTGAGTGTTCTATGAATAAGGCAAGGATCCCATGACAGGAGAAAGGACTGGCAAGAAGAACATCATCAGGACAAAATTTTCAGTGGATAAGAGGTGGAGGAGACCCATGAAACCATGGCCAGGGAGAATGTTGCACAGAAGCACTCTTGTTTGGAGAATGTTTGTCATTGGGTCTTTTAATTAGATAGAATGTGGTTGTGAGTAACATGTGATGAGTCTCCTAGTTCTGAGATCTGCAGCATGCAGGAGCACATTGGGGTTTCTACAGAACCTATGGCTCACTATTGAGCAATCACACATGGTTGTATTCAATTCAAACACACATCATGTTGTCCCTGGTGCAATGGCTCTCCTGGTATACTGGGTAAAACTTCTCTAGTTTGTTCACCCTGATCATGGTAATTGTCTTTTCCCTTTCCTAAAGTTTGAGTGGAACTCACAGATGAAGAAGCTGATGTGTGAAGTGTGCCATTCTGGATGGATCTGTAAAAACCAGAATGGCCACCATTCGATATATCCCTTACCAGTGGGTTGTATATATTATGACTAAGACATCTCTTTCTTCAGCACACCAAATATCTCACTTGTGCAAAATCAGGTAACTGTATGAAAAACCATAGAGATTTTGTGGCCTCTGCTTCTACTCTGAAAATGAGAAATGATAAATAAATATTAGCAACTAAAGAGAGTATATGCATAGGGAGAGGAGATTTGAGATAAACTCATCCACCAAGGTGGAAGTCTTAATAGTTTTTAAAAATTGGGATGGACAAAGCAGGCATTAGTATTGCTGACATAACATTCTCAACATGACATATCAGAGTGAAACAGACCAGTAGGAAGTCCTTTTACTTCCTAAATTTTGAAGAAATTCAAATAGATTTAATGACAGTAAAAAAAACAGAAGTTTAATGATAAAATGTTTGAACATATATTTTGTAGTGTTCCCTACATATTTGATATATTTGAAGCTTTTGTATATGGAGTCATCTTTCTTTTAAAATTATCTATTTTTGATCAGCAAATAGGGAAGATGCAACAGAATGGAAGAGTGAGAGGTACCTCTGAGGGGCTTCTCCAGATATTGCAATCAATTGAACTCCTGTGCCTCAGCTGGGACACTCTGCAAGGCTCAGAGTCACAGCAGGAAGACCCACTCATTGCATTGGGGTGCCTGCGGGTGAGCAGAATGTTAAAGAAGTGAGAAATGGAGGTGTAGCCATGTATGGGTCCTCCTTTGTGGCTCTGCATCTGGAGGAGGGGCGGTGGCAGGCGAGCACTCTGGGCCTGGCTCGGTCTGTGGGACAGAGGTGGGGGTCCTCCAGGTGGGACATGGAATGCTGTATCTTCCTCATTTGGACCTAATAGGGTGCAGACCTGTCTACAAAATACAGTGGGCAAGATTTGCTCCAGTTTCCAGGGAAGGGGGCGCAGCTGGACTGTGGGGAGCTGCATCACTACCACTTCAGCTGGGAATAAGACAAAGAGTGGAGGCTGTATGTGCATGTTTCTCAACCCACAACCAAGGCAAACCAGCATATAGGACTGACTCCCAAGGCAGAGGACAGAATCCACATCTGGGACAAACCAAGAACAGAAAGTCACAAACACACCTAAACACCCAGAGCCACAGGAAGTAAACAAAGCTACAAAATTTCCTTTCCTACAGACCTCTGCCCGCCCAGTATCAGCAGCAAACACCAAAGAAACTGCAGCTTGTAGGGTACAGAGAGCCTGCAAATATGAGAAACCAAAAAATTAAAAAGATGGGGACAGATTACACATCAGAAACAAAGCTCAAAGCAACTATTATAAGAATACTTAAGGAAATGAATAATAATTTTTTCAATGGAGAGCTAGGCTACTGATTTGTTTTAATTATATCACATTTTTTAAAATCTTTGGCATTTGCCTTGAATAATAATTTTAACAGACAAATAACAAGTGTTATAGAAGACACACAAACCATTATAACAGACCAGAGGGAGATAATGACTACATTAACTGAAATGAAGGAACAAAATAAAAGTAACCAAAATAGATAAAATAAATGTGCAAACCAGTACTTTACAGGAAAAACCAGCAGAAAATACCCACTTAGAATAGACATATATGAAATTCCAGAAAAATGAGGATGGTTTGAGATTTCTCTGGGACAATTTAAAGTGGAAGAATATCCGAATCATAGGTGTATCATAAGGGACAGAGGAAAAGCAAGGAGTCAAGAAATTATTTGATTAAATTAAGAATGAAAAATTTTTAACCTGGCAAAGGAAATAGAATTATAAATTGAGAATGCACAGAGAACCCCAAAGAAGATGATCCCAAACAAGAACACATCAAGGCTCATCACAATTAAAATGACAGAAGTTAAAGACAAAGAGAGAATTCTGATAACAGCAAGAGGAAGGCAAGTAGAAACTTATAAAGGGACACCCTTTGGATTCTCAGCAGATTTCTCTCTAGAAACTTTACAGGCCAGATGAGATTGGCAGAAAAGATTCAATATAATGAAAATCAAGGACCCACAATGAAGAATAATGTATCCAGCAAGATTAGCATTCAAAAATCGAGGGCAGATAAAAAGTTTCTCAGAAAAGGAAAAGTTAAAGAAATAGGGAGAGAAGACAAGATGGCGACTGGAATGGAGGTCCCTAAAGCCTCTCCCAGAAAACACAATTGAACGGCCGTCCAGGAGCCAAGAAAGAAGACCCTGAGTGACAAACCGGCTGTTGAGAAATCCACAAATCGCAAGTAAACACCTGAAGGCTGGCGAGAAGGGGGCGAGTCGGGGAGAGGGAAGGGAGCAGAGACGGACCACGTGGGACGTGATCCCTGCTGACTATTTGGAGCTGCACAGTTTGGGGGAGGGGGGAGAGACTGGGGAACTCGGGACAGAGTTTGGGAGCAAACCTCTGGAAATTTTGAGTGGTAGAAGGGCTGAACGAGGACTCTGACTGCCAAGATGATACCCCAGCTCTAAGCCCCTTAGAGACCAACACAGGGCTGCAGTTCCTGTTCCCAGCCTGCTGCAAAGGCGACCCTTCTGTCTCAGGCCAGGCCCACAGCTTTGGACGTATGGAGCAGGCACTTCCTCGTGCACTCCAGTATTCTGAAAGCAGTGTGAGCCCTTAGACAGCCAGGTACTGAATAAGGGCTGAGAAGAAAGACTGATTTGATAGCATTCACTCCAGCTAGCAAAAACAAATCCCAGCAAAGGGCTTGTAACAGCTTCCCCAGCAAAGGGCAGAAGGCAGAACCGCCTTTAGAAAGTCTTTTGTTGGCCTCTCTCCAGGATATATGCACATAGCCTCCAAACGCAGTAGGAGATCAGAAACAAGAAATAAACAGCCCCCTCTCCCCACAAAACTTGACCCCCAGTGCCACCTAGTTTCTGCCCTACAGCAAGACACCACAAAAGCAATAATCTGGGCACTGAACATAAAGCCCTCATGTCAAAGAGGAAGAACCCAGTGGACAGGATGAATTCCTTAAAAATTAAAACTCCTCAGAAAGAACATGAAATTTACACAGAAGATAGACTGTAACAATTGGAAGGGTCTCATTTAAGCGATTGAAAATTTAAAGCACCCATTCTAATGGCTGTGAGAGAAATGAAAATCTACTGACAAAACACCATAGCTGAGATAAATAATATGAAAAAAGATATAAACGACATAAAAAAGGAACTCTGTGAACAAAAAGAACAATTTAAAAAAGAAATAAATTCAAAACATAAGAAAGATTGAGATGGAAATATGAGAAATAAATAAGACCATAAAAGAAGTGAGAAATGAAATAACTGCCATAGGAAACAGGACCAACCAGATGGAGGAAAGAATTAGTGATATTGAAGATGAGAACATGGAAAGAGCTCAGAAAGAGGAAGAGAGGGAATATAGAACCAAAAGGATTGAAAGAACTCTGCAAGAAATATCAGACTCCAAGAGACAAAACAACATCAGGATAATAGGAATAGAAGAGGGGGCAGAGCAATGTACAGAGAGCATACTCAAACAAATCATAGATGAGAACTTTCCAAACCTATGGAAAGATCTGGAACCCCATGTTCAAGAAGAAAACAGGTCCCCCAGATACCTGGACCCCAACAGATCTTCTCCAAGACACATGATACTAAAGATGTCCAAAACTAAAGACAAAGAGACAATTCTCAAGGCAGTCAGGGAAGAAAGAACTATAACCTTTAGAGGAAAACCCATCAGGCTGGCATCAGATTTCTCAGGAGAAACTCTACAAGTCAGGAGAGAGTGGAACCCAATATTAAAAAATTTAAAAGAGAGAAACTTACAGCAAATAATATCCAGCATAATTATCCAGCACAATTATCTTTTAGATATGAATGTGGAATAAAGAACATCTCAGACAAACAGAAGCTGAGGGAATTTGCCAGCACGAGGCCAGCACTCCAAGAAATACTGCAGGGGGCTCTTCAGCCTGAAACAAAACATCAGGAAAAATGGAACAAAGTTGGAGCAACAAGAAAGAAACAAAAATAAACAAACAAACAAACAAACAAAAACAAAGAAATAAGTAATGGCCACAGGAAATCCTCACATATTGATCATCACTCTAAATGTTAACGGACTGAACTCACCAATAAAAAGACACAGAGTAGCAGACTGGATTAAAAAACGGAATGCATCCATATGTTGTCTCCAAGAAACACACCTCAGCTATAAGGACAAATACAGACTCAGAGTGAAAGGATGGGATACAATACTCCAAGCAAATGGTAACCAGGGAAAAGCAGGAGTGGCCATACTGATATCTGATGAAAGAAACTTCAAGTTAAAAAAGATAGTAAAAGAAAAAGATGGTCATTACATAATGATAAAAGGCATAATGCAACACCAAGAAGACTTGACACTAATCAACATATATGCTCCCAACCAGGATGCACCAAAATATAAAAAGAAACTGCTAACAGACTTTAAAGGAGAAACTGATGACTACACAATCATAGTGGGGACTTAATCACCCCGCTATCAGCCATGGACAGATCATCCAAACAGAAAATAAATGAGGAAATAACAGCTCTAAATGGCACATTACAGCAATTGGACGTCACTGACATTTACAGGACACTTCATCCAGCAAAGAGAGACTACACCTCCTTTTCTAGTTTGCATGGAACATTCTCATGAATAGACCATATGCTGGGACACAAAAGTAGCCTCAGGAAATTCAAGAAGAACGAAATCATTCCAAGTGTATTCTCAGACCACAAAGCTTTGAAATTAGAGATCAACTGTAAAAGGAAAACAGAAAAAAACCACATATACATGGAGATTAGAGAAACCACATATACATGGAGATTAAACAACAGCTTATTAAAAAAGGACTGGATAAAAGAACAAATAAAGGATGAGATTAAAAAATATATAGAAACAAATGACAATGAAAATACAACGTATCACAATTATTGGGACACAGCGAAAGCGGTAATAAGAGGGAAATTTATATCATTACAGACCTATCTTAAGAAACAAGAAAAATCACAAGCAAACATCTCAGCATCCCATCTTAAAGAACTAGAAAAAGAAGAGCAGACAAAATCCAAAGTCAGCAGAAGGAAACAATTAATAAAAATTAAAGCAATTAGAGACCAGAAAAACAATAGAAAAAAATTAATATCACGAAGAGCTGGTTCTTTGAGAAAGTCAATACAATTGACAAACCCCTGGCGAGACTAATCAAAGGACGAAAGGAAAGAACACAAATATCCAAAATTAGAAATGAAAGGGGAAAAATTACCACTGATACCACAGAAACACAAAGGATTATAAGAAAATATTATGAAAGATGTTATGCTACAAAATTTAACAATCTAGAAGAAATGCACAAGTTTCTAGAAACTTATAGCCTACGAAGACTGAACCAAGAGGAAATGGATAACCAGTCAATAGCAATGAGATTGAAATGACTATACATAATCTCCCTGAAGGTAAAAGCACTGGACCAGATGGTTTCACCATCGAGTTCTACCAAGCATTCAAAGAACAATTGACGACTATCCTCCTCAAACTCTTCCAAAAAATTGAAGAGGAAGCAATACTTCCTAACTCATTCTATGATGCCAACATTACTCTAATACCAAAGCCTGGCTAAGACAATACAAAAAAAGAAAACTATAGACCAATATTTTTGATGAACACAGATGCAAAAATCCTGAACAATATATTAGCAAACAGAATACAACAATGCATCAAAAAGATCATACATCATGATCAAGTGGGATTCATCCTGGGAGCACAAGGATGGTTCAACATACAAAAATCAATCAATGTGATACACCACATAAACAAAATCAAAGATAAAGACCATATGGTCATTTCAATTGATGCAGAAAAAGCTTTCGACAAGGTACAACATCCATTTATGAACAAAACACTAAATAAAATAGGTATAGAAGGAAAGTATCTCAACATAATAAAGGCCATATATGAGAGACCCTTGGCTAACATCATACTGAATGGGGAAAAGCTGAAACCTATTCCCCTAAAATCAGGAAAAAGACAGGGATAGACCCTGTCACCACTGTTATTTAATATAGTACTGGAAGTTCTAGCCACAGCAATCAGGCAAGAGAAAGGAAGCAAAGGTATCCAAATTGGGAAAGAAGAAGGCAAATTGTCAATATTTGCGGATGACATGATCCTTTACATACAAAATTCCAAAGATTCCACCAGGAAACTATTAGAAACAATTAACGAATATAGTAAATTTGCAGGATACAAAATCAATGTACAAAAATCAACAGCATTCCTTTATACAAAAAAACGAATCCACAGCAAGACAAATGAGGGAGTCAATTCCTTTTGCTATCACAACAAAAAGAATGAACTACCTGGGAATTAACTTAACAAAGAATGTGACAGACTTATACACTGAAAACTATCAGACACTTTTGAAAGAAATTGAAACAGACTTTAAGAGGTGGAAAAATATACCCTGTTCATGGATAGGAAGACTTAACATTGTTTAAAAGGCCATTCTGCCCAAAGCAATCTACAGATTTAATGCAATACCCATCAAAATCCCACAATCATACTTTTGTGAAATAGATAAAAGAATTTTTAGATTTATATGGAACCATAAACGAGCTTGAATTGCCAAAGCAATACTACATAAAAAGAATAAGGCTGAAGGCATTACACTTCCTGACTTCTATTTATATTACAAAGCATCAATAGTCAAAAGAGCTTGGTATTGGCAGAAGAACAGAAATAGAGACCAATGGAATAGAACTGAAAACCCAGAAATAAACCCACAAATATATGGGCAAATAATTGTTGATAAAGGAGCAAAAAACATACAATGGGGAAAAGACAGCCTCTTTAGTAGTTGGTGCTGGGAAAACTGGAAAAAAATATGCAAAAGCATGAAACTGAGCTGTGAACTCTCTCCATATACAAAAATTTACTCAAAATGGATTAAAGACCTTTGTATAAGACCTGCAACAATAAACTGTATAGAAGAAGACATTGGTACTAAAGTTATAGACTTAGGACTCAAGGAAAACTTCATGAACCTGTCCTCAGAGGCAAGGGAAGTGAAAGCAAAAATAAATGAATGGGACTATATCAAACTAAAAAGCTTCTGCACAGCAAAAGAAATCATCAACAATGCAAAGAGGCAGCCAACTGAATGGAAGAAAATATTTGCAAATAACACATCAGATGAGGGTCTAATATTTAAAATATATAAAGAACTAATAAGACTTAACAACAAAAAACAAACAACGAATAGAAAAGTGGGCAGAAGAAATAAACAGACAATTCTCCCACGAAGAAATACAAGAGGCCAGCAGACATATGAGAAAATGTTCATCCTCTTTAGCTATCATGGAATTGTAAATCAAAACCACAATGAGATACCACCTCACACCTGTTAGAATGGCTGTTATCAACAAGACTAGGAATAACAAGTGCTGGAGAGGTTGTGGAGAAAAAGGAACTCTGGTACACTGCTGGTGGGAGGGCAAACTGGTACAATCACTGTGGAAGGCAGTGTGGAGGTTCCTCAGAAAATTGGGAATGGAGCTACTATTTGGCCGAGCAATCCCCCTTCTGTGGCTCTACCCAAACACTTGAAAATCTTTGTCCGCAAAGACTTATGTACCCCAATGTTCATCGCAGCGCTGTTCACAGTGGCCAAAACATGGAAACAACCAAAGTGCCCTGCAACAGACGACTGGATAAAGAAGCTGTGGTACATATACACAATGGAATATTACCCAGCTATAAGAAAAGATGAAATATTGCCATTTGCAACAAAATGGATGGACATGGAGATCATCATGCTTAGTGAAATAAGCCAGAAAGAAAAAACAAAGAACTGTATGACTTCACTCATATCCGGAATATAAAACTGAAAACAAAGAAAAAAGAAATGAACAAACAAATAACCCATGGACACAATCAATAGTTTAATGTTTATTTGGGGATGAGTGGGTTAGGCAGGGAAAAAATGGGAGGGGTTGGGAGAGGAGGGGGGAAGCTAAATATAATGTGATGGAAAGAGAAGTCACATTAGTTGGTGAACTTATTATATATCAAGTTGACAATGCACTGTGGAATTGTATGCCTGAATCCCATGTAATCCTTGCTAACAGATGTCACCCCAATAAGTCTAACAATAAAAATTAATTAAAAAAAAAAGAAAAGAAATACATTGCCACTCAACCAGTAGTACGAAAAATGTTAGAGAGACATTTTTAAGATGGAAGGAGGGATGGGAGAATGGGTAAAATAAGGAAAACATAAAGAATTTTAGTTTAATTTTTACATAAAATCATAAGAAACAAGAAACAAAATTCATGAACACAGTTAATAATATAGTAGTTACCTAAGGGGAAGGGGGCAAGAGTTTGAGGGAGAATGGACAGGGACACAAATTTATGGTGAGGGAAAGAGACCTTACTCTGTGTGATGGACACATAATACAACACCTAAAAGATGTAATGTATAATTGTACACCTAGGACTTATGTGATTTTTACTAATTGAAGTTACCCCAATAAATTAAAAATAAATTTAATAAATTTTTAGAAGTTATCTTTTTTCAGATATAGAAATAACACTATTTCCCTTTAATACAATTTGTTTTGAATTGGTTTATCAAAAATACCTTGTTACTATTTAATATTATATACATATACCTATCTAGTAAATTTTCTTATTGAGAAATAAAAATATCAAATCTGAATAGTATCAGTTTTATTTATTCCAATAATATATTTTATATATTTTTCCATGTCTCATTGAAAATGTTGAATGGATGATGTACAGGCAACCATTTTTTAATGAGGGTGATAGTTCCCTGGGTGGGAATCAAACCCAGTCCGCAGTGTTGAGTATGCTGAAGTCTAGCCACTACACCACCAGGGAATAACCAGGCAACCTTTCTTGTCTCACTCAAAATATCTGTGGGTGCTTTAATTATTCATAATTGATGAGACATACTTTATTTAGAGATAGTCTTTAATTATGTAAACCCAATTATTTTCTGATTATTATAATAATTTTCATCAAATTTGATTGATCATTTTTGTAGTTTGATTATTTTCACATTACCTGAATAAATAGTATTCAAATGCAATTATCATTTATATACAAATGTGTTTGGTTTTCAATAATTTGAAGAACTTCTGCATTGGTCTCTATCAGAAACATAAATCCATAATTTTATATTCTTGTGACACAGTTTTCAGTGTTTAAAGTGAAAAATAATACTGGGCACATGAATGACCTAGTTATCAGACCTCCAAAAGAGATGTCAGCAATGATCTTACCAAATGTTAGGGCCATTATAAATGAGTATAGCCTATTTTCAGAGTGTTGGTCATTTCTTCAATCCTGGGACCACTTTTCCCTGCAAGAGAAGAGATGAAGTACAGTGGCATAGAGAGCAGGTAACAACTTTATCACCTGGTCACACCAGATCTTCCTCCGTGACACAGTTAATATTCATCCACTTCCAACAGTACACAAAGAGCACTGTGGGACAGGTTGACAACATGAGCTCAGGTTATTTGGAACCATGTGATATAACCCTGATTATGTACACATCTTCATCTTCTTTTATTCTATTCCGATTTTGGTTTCATGACAAAAGCAGTGGTTTACAGTACTTTGAGGAGAGACTGTGTCAGATGTTAATTGGCTCATTACAAGTTTACATTTAATGCCTTTATTGGTTAGAATTGATAGTTACAACTCATATCTTGGAGATCTAGACATTGTTAGAGAAAATAAATGTGTAAGAACAGAGCACCCCTGTCTATAAATTCTTTTCCATTGTTCCTCTCTGAAGTCAAAGCAACTGAGAATCAATATGACTGGGCCTCTCATACATGCCCACATAAGAAAAACATGCAAATCTTGCCTCTCCCCTGGTCATAAAGAGCAGTTTTTCTCCTCTACCTGCATATGATGGTGAGGAGCCCTCCTGTGTTCTCATTCTTCATGTCCATACCATAAGACCTGGGGTCTGTTCTAATCTGGTTTTCCCTTCTTATCCCTACCAAAGATATGTCTCTTTGTATCAGACTATTTCAGGACTGCTCCACCGAGGGTTGTTTTTATTCTGTTTTCTCTGTTTGTGGGTGGCCTTTGTCAAGTTCAGCTGGTAGAGTCAGGGGAAGATGTAAAATAGTCTGGTGGGGGGCGGTGTCTCTAAGCCTTTCCTGTAAAGCCTCTGGATTCACCTTCACTGATTATGTAATGCATTGGATGTACCAGGTTCCAGGAAAGGGGCTGGAATGGATGTCAGGATTGAGTTCACCATCTGAATCAAGTCAGTGGTATATTCGTTCAGTTCATGGAAGATTTACAATTTACAGGGACAGCCCTATAAACACAGTCTCCTATAAAATGACCAACCTAAAATATCAGGTCTTGGCTGTATATTATCATACAAGAGACACAGTGAGAGGAAATCAATGTGAGCTCAGACAAGAACCTATGCATAAAAGACAGGTAGTCTGGGTTGCAGGGGGTGAGTCAAAACAGAAAACATAGAGATCAGCTTCAGGAGCATGTATGAAACTGGGTTGGAAAGGGGCTTCCTGGTGGGAGCACGGATTTCCTCAAAACTCTCAGTTGCATTCAAGTACAAATTTTCCTTTTTAAAAATGTCCTTACTCGGGAGTTCCCTGGTGGTGTAGCGGCTTAAGGCTTCGGCGCTGGTGCTGTCAGCACTGCGGCCTGGGTTCGATTCCCGGCCGGGGAGCTACCCACATACCAAAAAGCAAAAAAAAAAAAAATGTCCTTACTCTAATTTTTCACACTGTCACTGCATACAACAAATTAATAAGATGCATTATCTGTTCACAGATGACAGGTCATACTATTCACATTCTATGTGTCATTTATTTTTCACAGAGGTACAATCCTGCTGGCTATTGTTTTCCCTGTGTTTGAGAAATATTTTTCAAAATAAGAGACTCCAGCTCTATCCAGGTTCCTGTGCCCTAAATGCACATAGTGTCCCCACACAGTCTTTTTTTTTCTTCAGTTTTGTACACATGACCTTACAGAGGGTAGAATCAGTCCCAACAAGAATTTAACTGCCCCTGGGTTCTCTGTCCTCCCTACAACACGTTACCCTTTTGTTCTTCATTTACTTGGGTGAATTTTAATCTTCTTCTACCACCTTGTCTCAACAAACACAATACATTTTTATAGTCTCATTCTTTATTTTTCCCTCTGATAAGGACATTTGTGATTACAGTTAGGTCTAACCCAAATAATTCAGGATAACTTTCTTATGTCAGGTATGCAAAGTTTTGTCATATGAGAAAATTTTTCAGGTTCTCGTCATAAGATTCTACATATGCCTGAGAATTACTATTAAGCCCACCATACTTTCCAGAGGATAAGCAGCTTACCTGCAATTCAGAAACCTTTGGAAAGTTACCCTTCCTGTAGCATGGTATATGTGTAAGAGTGTATGTGTTTGAACATGTGAGAGATAGTGTGAGTGTGTGTTTGTGTATAGAAACTTGTTAATTTTTTTCACAAGTTTGTTTGGAGTTTCTGTTTTGAGTCCTCAATGGCTCACAAAACGTGGACCTTCCCACATGTAAATGATGACCAGGATCTTGGGGAAACCCCATCCAATATATGAAAACAAATGTTTCTCATTTTTGTGTGTTGAATGTCAGCAGCATGTCATGGACACAGCATTCCTGGGTATTTATTTATTTATTTATTTTTAACTGAAACTCACTTCTGTGAGTGACTCAGGTAATGAGTTTAAAGAGGCTGAAAGGTCAGAGTTCCCTTAATCCCAGATACCACTTTGTCCCCAGGCTTTCTGCCTCAGGTGAGTTGCATAAGTCAGCTCAGGACTGGTAGTCCCTGAAGGGAGATCTTCAGGTGATAAGGTTCTTTGGAACCTGTAGTCATGCACACTCCAAACTATTTTTACAGAGCACAATGTAGACTCCAGAGATACATCCAAAAATCATATATCTCTGCAGTTTAGCTCTGTCACCAACAAAGATACAATTTGTATTAGAGGCAGTGCTAGTCCAGACAAAAAGTTTCTTCTTCAAAGAACAAGGGTGGAGCTGGGCTGCAGGGGCCACTCAGGACTCACAGATATCAGAGAGTAATCTAGGGAGTAGGCACATAAGGAATTGAAAAATGGGTTTCGTGCACTAGTTTTGTATTTCTTCTCCATACACAGAAAACACATTCACATAGTCTTTCCTTTCTATTATTTTATTTTTGTGTGCACTGGGTCTGTTAATGTGACAAATGTTTGCATTTGTGTGTGTATGTATATGTTTTATTGTGTGCAATTTTTTAGTTTTGGTTTGCTGATGTACTTTGTGTGTTTTCCCTTGTACATGCTATTGTATGTGTGTTGGTGAGAGTGTTAGTGTGTGTGCTGTGTACCTTAGTGTATGTGTAATAACTCATATATATATATATTTCTGATTGTTATCATACTGTTGGTACTAGCCTTATTTTTAGGAAAAAGCAAGGCCTTAATGCTTACTTATAGAATTATCTAATTTTTTCAAAAAAAATGGCTCAGATGTTAAGGATATGCCCACTAGCAAAAATGTTGAAGTGCATATTATATTCCTTTTTTTCTTTTTAAGTCTTCACTGATAATTCTAAAACAAGGTTTATTGCTGATTAATTTGGCTGTGTTCTAGCTACACATGCATCTCAAAGGTGAACACAAACTTACACACCAGTGTTTGAAATTACACATAACTTCTCCCTGTCTTGGTTTCTAGGACAGCAGCTTGACTCTCCATCTGCTGAAAGAACTGATCAAGGTCAGAACTGTTGGACTTCACCTTGTCATCTCTGAGCCCATATGGATTCCATGGAAGAGCTTTCAGCCCACAGATCCCATTTTTGATGTCAGGAGAGGTCCCTGTGTTCTGAAAATAATAATTTTAGCATCCCAGTGGAAACATGTAAAGGGAACATTGCAATGCACATTAATAAACTCCTCCATGACATCCTCCTGGATTGGGTTTTCAAGCTTTACTATGTTGAGATTTTATGGGGAACATGGTGGAATTTCAGAAGCAGACTCTGGAGGCTACTTGACACTATGGGACCTGATGCTCAATAAGCACTATCCATGATCATGATAGTCAAAGAGTGTGTATGTTTTTACCAATGCTCTTCTAGAAAGGAAAGGATTACTACTTTATAACTTTAAATAAAATTTTATGTTGAACACTTTAATAGAAAACAAAAAGTGCCACTGAGTCAGTGTATCTGATCACAGAAATGGTGTCAGTTTTTATGCTCTGCACATACTATTTGCCCAGTACATTCACATACACACAAACACTTTCACACAGTCACACACACACACACACACACACACACACACACACA
>PVJL010015958.1:0-22467 GCA_004026885.1 Lyroderma lyra
CATATGCGGAATATAAAACTGAAAGCAAAGAAAAAAAGAAATGAACAAACAAATAACCCATGGACACAATCAATAGTTTAATGTTTATTTGGGGATGAGTGGGTTAGGGAGGGGAGAAAGGGGAGGGGGTGGGAGAGGAGGGGAGGAAGCTAAATATAAGGTGATGGAAAGAGAAGTCACATTAGGTGGTGAACTTATTATACAACAAGTTGACAATGCACTGTAGAACTGTATGCCTGAAACCTATGTAATCCTTGCTAACAGATGTCACCCCAATAAGTCTAACAATAAAAATGAATTTAAAAAATAAATAAATAAATAAAAATAAAAAAATAAAAAAACAAAGAGACATCCTAAAACTGTAAAGTGCAATAACTGAAATTCAATATATATATTTAATTAATACACTTAATTTATATCAGATGTGTTCAATGACAGGTTTAAAATGATAAAAGACTCAATAAACCTGGGGAAAGATCAATACAAATTTTGCCCCCTAGAAAATAGAAATAAAATTGAAGGAAAATGAGCAAACCTCAAAGATTTATGGGAAAAGATCAACTATCAAATATGGATGTAATTGGAATTCTAAAAAGAAAGGAAAAGAGAAATGGGGCCAAAAACTATTTGGTGAAATTATGGCCAAAATTTTCCCAACTTTCATGAAAAACTTAACTTACAGATCCAGAGACATCAACGAACTCTAAAGTAAAAACCTACTTTGGCATGTAATAGCCAAACTGCTAAAAGCCAAAGGGCCAGGGGCAGGGGGGGAACATCTTGAAAGCTGCAAGAGAAAAAAACGACACATTGCACTGCAGAAACAGGAATATGATTATTGGCCAATTTCTTAACAAAAATGAAGGAGGACCACTACAGTAAGGCAAGAGAAATAAATAAAAGGCACATAGCTTGGAAAGAAAGGGGAAAAAAAAACTCTACTAAGGAAAAAAACAATACACACAGACACACACAGATAGATAGATATAGATACATACGTATATGCCAGGTTGCAGAATAGCATATTACCACACAAAACCCAATATATGTTGTATTTTTTTAATTTATAACTTAGTCTTTTAATCATTTCATTGTGATACACTTTACAATAAAAATGTCACAGAACTAATAACTCAGATAAATTACTTTTTTTCCCACTATACAACTCCAAAATAGCCATTGGAGAACTTAAAACATTTATCCAAAAACTTCTAAAGGAATGTGTGCATGTGTGTATACATATATACATATACATATAGACATATACATATAGACATATACATATATGTATATAATGTGTGTATTAGAATATGGTACCACATAATTTTTCTAACCAAATATCATAATTATTTTAAAAAGTTAATGATAACATCTCATTTTGCCTTTCTAATATGATTACTTCATAACTTAAAAATCTAAAAAGAAGGATGGAAGAAGGAATAAGAATGAGAATAGGAAGGGAGGAAGGAAGGAAAAACTTAGTTCTAGGGGGTCATTTATCAAAAGAATATTTCTTAAATATCTATAAGATTAAAACCAAGACCCATAGCCTTAAGGATTTTAATTAGACAATAACTTCATCTTTGATTAAGGAATAATTAGGCTAGGGTTAATGTTTAAGATATGTACCAAATCTTCTTTATTACTCTCCAATAGTTTAATTTTAATAACACTACAACCATCAAAGTGAAAATAAATATTTGTCCCTGTTTCTCCCTCTCTCCAATTCAAAATGTGGTCATAGGGTAGAAAGACCAAGTTAACAAAATATATTATTATAAACTTTATTTGCTCTTACTGTTGAGAAATTGTTTTGAAAATATTTTGCACAAATTAATTTTCTATCTTTCTATCCTAGCAAGTGTAATTATTTTATGAGGCATTATATGTTTGCTTCTAAAATAGAAGTATGAAACTTTATTGGCAACAACCAGTCTTTCCTCTTGGGCCTATGGTGTATTTTAATAATATTAACAAAACCACAATATCACCCTCAAAACAGTTTTTTTAAAGCCTCTTTCCATGGATTGCCATTCCTAACACTGTAAGTACCCTCCTCTCAAAATAAAGTCTCTTTTTTAAAATGCATTGTTAGGTGGGAGCTCTGGCGGTGCTTTTGCGTATTGCCTAAGGACGTAGTCCAGGGACCCAGCGCTAAGCGTTCAGCCGCTGTGTCTGCCTCGCGGGCCCACGCCTCCATCGACGGCCTGGAGGACTCTCCGGGAACTGGGGACAGAAGCCCTGGGCAGGACCTACACAAAGCACTCTTGACTGCCTGCTTCCAGTTCTCGCATTTAGAATCTTCAAAACGACATCCAGGAAGCTTTCGTTGAAACATCTCCGGTTCCCTGCCCTGGGGCTGAGGAAGCAGAACCTCACTGGGAGGATCTGTGGGATCCACACTGCTGCACACTCAGACCCTCACAGCGGAGGAGCCCACAGTTAATTAGCTTTATTGATGCCTTTGGTGATCACCTGTCTGGCTGCCTCCAATCCACCTTCCTAACAGTCAGCTGTTTGCTAGGTAATTAGTTCCTGTCCCGCCCTCCCCAGGGCACCTGCACTACGTAAACTGCACCATCTCACCCAGGCTCAGAGGGTCAGCCAGGTTTGCTAAGTTTAACCCGTGCTCTCTGGTCGGGATTTGCTCCTCCACGCACCAGCGGATGGCTGGCCCTACGCAGCCCTCAGGAAAGGCAAGGTGACTGAGGTGACTCCTGAAGAGGGGCCAGGTCCCCTTAGTAAGGGCCCAAATGCAGCTCCCTACCCGCCCCGTGACTGCTGCCTTCAGCTTCCTGTCCTCGCCAGCAACAGCGCTCCTGGCCTGAGAGGTAGGTGGTGTCTTTCTGTTTCTCCAGTTGCGCGGCCAGACAAAGGGTGCCCATGGGCTGGTGGTTTGCCCTCCAAGAGGGCCTTCCTTGGAGAATCCTGTCTCCCCCACCTTATGGGGCGAAGTGGGCCTGGCAGGGCAGCTCCAGGTCGGTGGGCACCCCACTCAGCTAGATGCTTGGCACTAATTTGTATTCCTGAGTGTCCTCAAATGACAATTTGGGGAACACCTGCAAGATATGTGTCCCTGAATTAGGTACAGTCAATTCTGTGCTCTCCTTTTCTACCCTTACCTCCTTCCCAACACAGAAATTGTCCATTAGAAATTGTTATTTAGAGATTCTTCTCTTGTGTACACCATCATCAGTTTGGTCCATTGGCACAGGTACCAGCACCATCCCTTCCACTGAGAGCAGCTCTTGCTCCCAGAGCATCAGACGACCTGCCCTTGGTCAGAGAGTTGTGCACATTGGAGAGCAGACACTAGGAATGGCGGGTTGTTTGAGTGTTTATGATCCTTATTTACTTAGTGAAGTACTTGTTGGGGCCCAGCTTCCCATACAACCATCAGTTGAGAGAAGAAGGGCGTGAACTTTTTATCCTTTGGCTTTATTTAAATGGAATAGACTACAACGGAATTAATTGGCTTGAACAGGTTCTTATTAGCTGGATGGAGTTCATAGGAACCTTGGAAGAGCCTTGAATCACTCAGTTCAGACCAGCCTTATTATCTGAAGTGATTTTAGAACCACCAGCCTCTTTGTCTCCCGACCTTGCCTTCTCAGGTAGCCCAACATGGCCTCGCTTTCTCCGCTGGGCCCACGTTTTAAACGCCCCAGTTTCCTTTGCCTGAGGTTCTCCCATGAGGCCTGTCTCACCTTTGGACCTTGCCTAGGGCGTCTGCCTCCCAGGGAAGCACCATTTCCTTAGGGCAGTGGTTCTCAACCTTCCTCAGGCCACGACCCTTTAATACAGTCCCTCATGTTGTGGGGACCCCCATGAAACTATTTTCGTTGCTACTTCATAACTGTCATTTTGCTACTGTTATGAATCGTCATGTAAATAGCTGATGTGTGTTTTCCGAAGGTCTTAGGTGACCCCTGTGAAAGGGTCATTCAACCCCCAAAGGGATCGCAACCCACAGGTTGAAAACCTCTGCCCTAGAGCCTGTGGTATCCCCCCAATCTTGCACTGAAGCTGGAGCAGCTGACAAAAATTGGCTTGGGCCAGGACCTGTGTTCATAGCTTTCAGCTGCTCCTGCAGGGGCGAAGCCTTCGTGCCCATTGTGTGGAAAAAGTCATTTCTCGTAGGAGGAAACTTCTGTCACTTCTCTCAAGAACCCCAGGACTTGGCTTGCCTGGGTTTTTCTTAGAATGAAGTGTGTTTGCGTCCCTGTCCCGGTAGTGTGTTAGAGAGAAGGGGACCTCTGTCCCATTGGGGTTCTTGGTGAGCTGTTCCTGCTGCTGGAAAGCCACTCAGAGGCCTGCCTTCTGCTGGGGGAGGCCGGCCTGCCTACTCTGGGCATCCCCGTGCTTCAGTGTCACTATCAGAACATACTATAGTCGACCTGGCTCTCCTGACCTAGCTGCAGCTTCAGGGACATCCAAGGATGTCTGGTCACCATGACTCATGAGAACAGGTGAGGCAGTTTCTGCAATAATAGTGGAGGGTCACGCTGGATCCTTGCGGGAGGTGGAGGGGTTTGCAGTTCTGGCCCTTCTAGCTCTTGTTCTACAACCCGCACATCTATTAGCGTCAGTGTGTCTATGGATCCAGCAGGGTGTCCTGCTGGATGCTCATTGCATTGGTCTAGCAATGCATTGTCTTCCTGGGCAGCTCAGGGGCGCCCTCCCCCTTCTACAGCATGTCTGAAGGAAGCCTGCCAGCCTCCAGTCTATTGTTTTTACTCTCACTTTTTGATGCAAACTAATGTTAACTTGTGACTGGAAAAGTGGTAACATGAAGTAGACTTGGTCTCTAAAGAGATAAGCTCAGGCAGTCCCAATAACCCAGCATTTATTTGGCCAAAGTCGGGGCTCGGAAGTAGTGTGATGATGGGAGATGGAGGCAGATACTCCATTTCATCTGTCTTCTGTTCTAGCCTTACTAGTAAACAGATTTAATTTTAAATAAAATACCAACATTAGGATTCATGATGTGGTTCCTGGAGGGTCCCAGGTTCAGGGATTTACTGCAACAGTAAGAGGGGTGGGCCACATAAACCAGGGGACCAGAGGACCAGGTAAGGGGTGTGTGTGTAGCACGGGTCTGTTGCTATAGGTACCACACGCACAAACCCAGACTGTGGGAGGACAGGAGGGGCCCTGGCCAACCACACACAGGTGTCAGAGACTGGGCCAAAACGAAACCCACCTGGGCCTCTGGCTCCCATGCCCAGGAGACTGTCCCAGGTGCTCAGGCCCAGCCAGTGGGTGTGGCCAGGCCCTGCTGAGAAGGGCCTTATTGTGTTTGAGAAGAGAATTAAGCCCATGAACTGAACTGGATCATTGAAGAGTTCAAAAGGCTTGGCATGTGTTTAAATCCCCACTTTCTCCTCCTGACTTCAAGTTCCCAGTATCTGAAACGGATAGGAAGTTCAAGGGCGTTTATTTTCCTGGGTAACATTAGCCCAGCTAGCCTGAGGCCTGCCTGTAGGCTTGCATCTCAGTGTGCCGTCAGTTCCTGGGGCCCTCCTCAGTCAAGCAGTGCCACCTACCTGTCTGTTGTGCCTTACCTCAGGGGACTGGGAGTGCAGCCTGAATTTTATGGCCAATACACTGACTCAATTGTACCCACATGCATCTTTCTCTCAGAAAAGTCCACGGGGCCTTCTGCCAGGCTGTTGACACTAATTCTATAAATGCGATGGGTTCATATAAAGAAGTGATTTTGATTTGGTGATTATAAAATAGGTTCACATATAAAGAAGTGATTTTAATTGGATAATATTGATTTGCTACACATGAACAGGAGTTCAAAAAATTCAGACTCTAGTGAATTGCAAAGCCTTAATGATTTGTATATGCACTAAATTGCTATAATTTTGTATCATATATGCCTTTCCATCATATCATTAGCAGCTTCTAAATAAAACCAGATGATCTCTTGCCCAAGAAAAAGGAGAGGATGGAGAAAGAGCTCTAAGAATTACAACTAAAGTCATATAAACTATCTTTTTCTATAATCAGTGTGAAAACTATCAACAATGATAGCTTACCATGACAGATGACTGAGCACTATTCTATAGTCATAAAAAAAGAAAAAATGTAAGGCAAGGTCCTTGGTCTCAGGAACTCTTAATCTCAGTGAGGCGTAATGAAGATACGTATAAAAATATGACTACAACATAAAAGTCTACACACTATGCTGCCTTCATTATATCTTCATCTCCAATGCATGCATATATCTATCTAAAACATTCCAATTAATTAAAAAATATTTGCCAGTTTCTACACCAATGCAGTATCCCAGCTCTGTTCTCTCCCATCCTCCTTTCCCTGCTATATCCCTTTCTGGCTCACAGATTTTTAAATGTCTCACTTCTTAAATAATCTTTCCCTATTGTCTGTCTTCCTCCAACTCACTTCACCCTTCACCTCTCTCTCCCACCACACACACATTAGAAGATAAAATATAGTTGGAAATAATAACAGATCCTCTTCAGAGAAGAACATAGCATGTCCTTTAAAGTATACCTTATGTCCCAAGTTTGATGCAGTGCACTTTAATAACTTGATTTTTAAATACAGAAGCACCAGCCAGTTTTACAAAAGACTATTCAGTGCTTTCCTGAGATAAAACATAAATGTCATTGTAAATTAATAAATTTTAAAATGTTACAGAGAAATTAGCAGAAATCTAGAAGTTTGCATGCTTAGACAAACCACATAGAAAAAATATTTTCTAAATAGGCAATTTTCAACATCAATAGTTTGGTAAACACTTCAGCATATTCTGTGTGACAGAGAGTGTATTACTTAGACTAAACCATAACCCAAATGCTAATCTAGATTGGGTGATATACTGGTATTCTAATTAGGAAGCCGTTATCCCAAGGGTGCTACAAGGGATCTGTTCTCAGTATCTTTATTTTAGACCATGCTTCTGATCATTATTAAAATATTTTTTATTTTTTAATTGAAGTAACATTGGTTAATAATACTTAAGTTTCAGGTGTACAACATTATAATTCAGTGTCCAAATATACGACAGCATGCTTACCACTGAAAGTCTAGTTTCCGTCCATCCCCGTGTTTAACCTGTTTGCCCATTTTGCCCTCCTCCATCTCCCTGCTGGAAACGCTCTGTGACCACCAATCTGTTGCCTGTATCTATGAGTTCGTTTTTGTTTTGTTTGTTTTATATTCTACATAAGTGAAAACATGAATTTGTCCTTTTCCATCTGACTTATTTCACTTAGCGTAATACTCTAAAGATCCTTTGATGTTCTTGCAAGTGGCAGTATTTTACCTTTTTTATGGCTGAGTAGCATTCCATTGTGTATATATATAGCACATTTTCTTTATCCATCCATTTCTCAATGGACACTTAGGTCGCTCCCATATCTTGGCTATTATAAATAATGCTGCAATTAACATAGGAATATGTTAATATATATCTTTTCAAATTAGTGTTTTCATATTCTTCTGAAAAATACCCAGAAGAGAAATTGCTGGATCATATGGTAGTTCTGTTCTTCATTTTTTGAGAAATCTCTACTGTTTTCCATAGTAGCTGTACCAATTTACAACCCCACCAATACCGTACAAGGGTCCTTTTCTCCACATCCTCTCCAACATTTGTTATTTTTTTTATAATAGCCATTCTAACATTTATGATGTGATAACTATTCTCTGTATCTTGATCAACAGCCTGTGCTTTGTAAATTTGCATATGCAACATCAGGTTTCTAAAAGTGAAACAGTCGTGTGGTAACTATGATGATGAAGGTTAGAAATTGACACCCTTGGTTAAACTTGAAAAACATGAATAGGCAAAATTCCTTTAGAGGCATTCTCCACTCTCAAATGAATCAGGTCAAAGAACCTAAAGAGGACTGTACCTTTTATCCTAAGGGACAAAATTTAAATATTGCTATGCCCAGCCGTGAACTCTGGAGAATTCTGTTTCCTGATAGGTTGCAAAGGACACAGAGACCACTTCCCAAATTGTAGTGAATAGGTGATTTACTAGGCAGGCAGAAGCTCGCCTCTGGAGTCCAGGCATTTGTTAATCTTGAATGAACCCTCTCTGAACCCTACGTAGTGTCAGAGCACCTGTAAAAGGACTAAGATCAGTGACTCTTGTGAGCCAACAAACAGGCTGGATAAAGTGTTCCACTAACATGTAGGTCTTTTTCCTTGACTTTAGCAATTAATTCAGAGAACATGAGAATATATTTTGCTATGATATAGTGTAGGAACTAATACTATTAATAATAGCTTATACTTTAAAAGCACTCACAATGTGCCAGGCACTGTTCTATGTCGGGGTGCAGCAAACTTTTTCTTAAAAAGGTCAGATAGTAAATATTTTAGGCTTTATGGGTCCACCAGCAAAATTGAGGGTATTATTTAGGTATTTATATAACCATTTTCAAATGCAATCATTCAAAAAAATATAAGAAGCTCATGGTTGGAATAGATCCACTGACCATGGTTTGCCAATCCCCGTCCTAGGCACTTTACTTATATTAGTTCATTTAATCCTTTCAATCACCTGTAAAGTAGGTGCCACGTTAGCCCCATTTTAGAGATAAGGAAATTAGAGCAAAGAGAGGTTAGGTTACTTTCTAAGGTCAGACAGCTACATTCTGTTAGTGTAGTGTGAATAAGAGTCTACTATAATGGAGATGGTCTTCTATGTGTGCATAGCCTTCTTTATAAAAGCCCATATACTACATTTCTGCTGACAGAAGAGGACACATTGATTGGAATGTCCCTCTTGTTAACTAATGCCTCTTTCTGAGATCGAGATGCCAGGTCACTGGGAAGCACACTGGAGGCTACCTTACACGATGAAGGTATGGGGGAAAGAGTTGAGCCTTTTCTCTAGTCCTTACCAACCTTTCACAAGCTCTCAGCTTCCTTTAACTTCCTTATTTTCTCAGCTACAAGTCAAGGTAAGACATTTGATGACAATCGAACCAAAGAAAGCAAAAAGCGAAGAGGACTCATTGCTGTAGCTGGCAAGAGGGAACTCTTGTTCCCTCTGCAAAATAGTGAAGCTCCTATCAATGCCCCGCCCCCATGCAAATAACAGGAATTTGTATTTCCAGGTAGCACATCACATCCGTTCATCTTTACATAACCCGATGATTAATGCAAAGCAGCAGTTGAACCTACATCCTCTATCAGTTTGTGTGTAGAGTTTAGACCTTGCTGATGACATCAGCCCAATATTTGGGATAACTGATGCCACGCACTTGCACGGGGAGGAGAAGACTAACCATTACTCTTTAACAGGAACTGTCAGACATAGAAAACACACAGCCTGCTCCGGGTCCCAGCCTCTGGCAACAGTGAAAGGCCCTTGCTGGCCAACGTCCTGCAAACAGTAGATGCTTTTTCTGGCTAATGGTGTGATGGTTCTCTGATGTGGATGTCATTTTTCCTGGATCTTTAATCAGTAAAAAAAAAAAAAAAAAATCAAGTGGAAATAGCTTTGTTATGTGTAGCCTCAAATCAGATGGTTCTGGCTAGCTAAGTAATCCTCACCCTGGGACTAGTTAAACATTAAGGACTTGGAACGTTCCAGTACTCTGAACATCCCTTATTTGGCAAAGCCAGCAATGAGGGTGCTGGTCAAATTATAGACAGTATTCTGGATATAATAGGGAGTTACCACATGTTTCACAGGAGGATTTCAAATTGTAAATCATTTCAGTTAATAACTAGTACGACTTGAATCCCTCCTCTGAGCAAAAAGCACGAGGTGTCATGGTACAGTGCAAAACTCAGTGACATATCCCCTGTCCCAGGAAATAGTTACTAATATGAAAACGATACTAAAATCATGTACATTTTTAGAGTTCAGCTGATACACAGGATTACAAAGTGGATGTCATAGGGTGAACATGAGTGTTAGAATCATAGAATCTATTGTTTAGGTCAGCAACAGCTGAGTGTTGTTTAACCTACTCAATAGATTTCTAACTTAACATATGGAATGTTTATTATTATTAACATTACTTTGTTATAAGAAACTTTTCTTTACTTGGATATTTTGAATATATATGTACAGCCCTTTAGCACCTAAAACAAGGCCTGGAACCCCAGTGCCTCCCACAGAAGAAGCCATGTTTGCTTTCTGAGTCAGTTGTCCTACTTCCCTGACGCTCCGTGGCAGCTTGCACTGTAACGGGGGACACACCCCAGCTGGTTAGGGGGCCTGAGCGTGCCTCGGAGCCACAGAGTCCACTGCCATGTGGCTTCTGGCAGACGAGGCTCTCAGATGCTCCGCTGACTAGAAGGAGCTTCCTGGTGGCAAACCCCAGTCTCTGTGGTTGCTGCCTGAGATTTGTACAGAGAATGGCAAAATGGGAAACTAAAATCCCACAATTATATATTCAATTAACTCAAATAAATTAGTCTCCTAAATATGATATCAAATAGGAAGTAACATTTTGGGAGACAATTAAGAACTTAAGTTAGATTTTTAAAGCAGACAAAATAAAAGTTATTTTAGCACTTTAACAATAAATATTTATTAGATATCTATTCTGTCCCGGATTCTGACAGTCTCTTTCTCATGTGTCATCTTTTTTTCCTTTTCACAACTCATAAATAACAGCACAAGAGTTAGAGCCCAGGGTTTCTGAACCATACACAGGGCATCAATGTGCCATAGTCACTTCGTGACCTTGGAACTCTTTCTCAGGGTGTTTAGTAGACATTATGTAATATGTTTTGTAAGAGGAACCAATTTGGTAAAACTGAGAGTGAGAACAGTTTGCTTTTAATTTCTTTTGGAAAGATAGTGTGCAATTAAAAACTCCTACATTAAGCACAGTGAGACTTTTCATTTAGGCAGTGAGTATAAGCAACCTCAATGGGGACTGTCCAAAGTGACTGTTTCCTTAAGAAGGAGAAATCAGCCCAAGTTCATGGTCGCGCCCTTCGTACAGCACTAAACGGAACCACCCAGTTTCACTTCTGTAGGAAGAACCTGCGTCAAACTGAACACAAATATTTACATAGATGTACTTGAAGAGAACCCCAAGACTGTCCGTGTGTCGAATCCCAACCTGCTCCAAAGAGCCAGGTGATCACAGCAGAAGTAATGACATGGTAGTAATTATTAATTGAAATGTCAATTAAATGTTCTGTTTTAGTATTAAGTTACAGTTCCGATAAATATATAAAATACATAGAAAATATCTAGAAACAGGCCATCAGGAATTTCACTGATTTGTTTCACTTCTCTATTGTAATACTGGAGTACGCTTGCAATTCAACTTTCCTGGGTAAACTGCAAATACATGTTTGCATTTCCCCTGCATCCAGCATGTGGACCATTAACAGAAACTATGTTTATACCACATAATGTATTTTCGTTAAGTGCGTCGGGGGTGAGGAAGAAGCCTGGTCAAAGCCTCAAAGAACCTAACAGTCCATGAGCTGCTACCTGGTCCTATTACAGCCTCCACAGGTCACGCGACCCCTAACCAGCTCTGCTTGTTGAGATGGGTACATTTGCAAGATGGCGTAAACCCCTGCTCCTCCTCCTAGCACCTCAGTGCCAGCTATAGAATTTGCAAGGCCCAGTGAAAGATGAAAATGCAGAGCATCTTGTTCAAAAAGCAAGAAAACAGCTTTTACCTTTTTTCCTGAGGTCTCTCAACCCCAGTGTCTCTTTTCGATTTAATTTGACTCCCTTGGCACAAGGGTATCCCTGGACAAGTGCAGACCTTCATTGTCACGGGGCTCCCCAATCACCCCATCTCCGCAAATGAGGTTCCTCACACCTGCATGCAGCCCCGTCGGAAGCGGGTAGGGAGTCAGAAGGAGACAGCAGTCCCTGGGCTGGAGCAGAGGAGTAGAAAGCCTGTGTCAGAGGCAAGAAGAGGGACCATGTATGAAGCAGGCTCTGGGCCTGCCCTGCATACTCTGTGGTCCCATTGGACTGCACTTACAAAACACACATTAACATAAAAGTATTAAGAATTTCATGACAGTGACCACAGAACATGAAACCCCAAGCATGGAGCCCTCTGAGCCCAGAGCCCAGTGCAGCCACACTGGGGATGCCCATGAAGCTGGTCCTGAGTAGTGGATAAATCCTAAAGTTTTCTCATAGCGTCTACCCACCACAGGTGAATTCTTCAGCTTAGAGATGAATTGGTCATGTGACAGTGGTTTACATAACTAATGAGCAGAGAGACAGTGCCCAAGAAGATTCCCCTAAAGCAGAAATACCAGCCAAGGAGTGCCCGTGCTGCTAAGAGGTAGCTGCTCTCTTAGTGTCGAATTTAGCTCAGGTACAAGTGAGTCAGGGACAAAAATCTTTGCCCCAGCCTCAAGAATATCAAACTAATCATTAGGGTGAACTTCTGAGTAGAAAACGTCTCTGAGTCTCTTTGTTGACAAGCTAACGGGAAGGTAACTACTGAGAGAGTTCAATGAGATAATCAGCACAGAAGCCACCAGCACATGAAAATCCAGGCAGATGAGAAAGCATTATCAGCTGGTCAGGAAAGCAGCTCTGGGAACCCGGAAAATACGATCTAAGGAGAGAAAAATAAGAAAGGTACCTTGATGGTTCGCCTTGAGTTAGAAATAGAACAAATTCCAGATAAGCTTAAAAAGAACAACTGTGGGTCTCATGTTTCCCAAAAGAGGGTTCACATGTCATCCTCAACGGGTTATAAATCTCAAATACAATTCAGAACTGTTTTGACACTGAAACTATATAACCGGGGCAAGAGGTTAAGCGCTTTGCATTGGCTATCATGCTTAATTGTCAAAACCATCCTGCATGAAACCTCATTTTGCAGGTGGGAAACCAGGGCTTAGAGAGGGCACCTTGCCCAGGGTCCCCAGAGACAGAGCTGATATGTAACCACAACGGCCTGCCTCCGTGCCTGCACGCTCAGCCCCTAGACTTCCTCAGACTCACAGCACTGGCTGCCTTGTATTTCCCTTCAGGGACACAAAAAGCATTTCTTATGTCCTGATTTTTTATTTGGAAGTTGTAATCACTAGGAGCAGAAGAACTCAGGCAATGCAGCTAATGAAAAGCAGCTAAATGATGCAATAGAAATCGTACAGCTCCTCTTCTTTTCCCTCTTCCTTCTGATACTAAGCATTCCCCCTAGCTTTTCTATACCCCAACGTCCTATTTGTAAAATGAGAAACTAGTACAGTCTCCATCATAGTATTGCTGTAAGGACTAAAATTAGCAATTGCTTAGCACATTCTTCAGTAAGATTTTCCATAATCAGGATACTGCTAGTGTTCATGTTTTTGTTAGTGTCCATTTTGGCATGAGAAAGAATGTGGGTATGTATGGGCAGACACTGTGGATCTTTCCTTAGTAAGACTGGAAGTGTGAGAAAGCAGACCAGTGTGTTAAGATGGGTGAGAGACAATTACACATTTTGGACCTAATGATAATTAAAATTTGTGTTATAAACATCAACAATCACAACTCATATGCTTTGTTTTCCAGTCTGTGCTTTCCTAATTCTTTGAAAATTCTTTCAGGGGCTCCTCATATCTCACAAATAGCCAATTTCTTAGTCAAACAGGAAGGAATCTAACGGAAGAACTAAATCTCAATGTACCGGAATCCAAATGTTGCCAATTTATCTGCTCGAATTTATTTCTAAAAAATTTCTCACTAATACTGATCACTTAACTGATTTGCTTTATATTCACTATTTTGCTAGCTATAAATGATTTAAGGGTTAGGTCTTATTATGCATATATTTATTTTACTTGTCATTTTATGTAGATTCAAAATTCTGTATTTTCTAATTTCTAGCACAGTGTTACCCTCCAGAAGATGTATAATAAAAGCTTAATTAATTTACTTATTGGGTGAAATAACACTTTCTAACATTCTCTTAGGGAAGTCATTGTCTGGTCCCCATAAGTGCGACCTCTGTGAGTTGAGAATTTTTATCTCAAAGAGGGAACGTGTACACCAGGAGACCTAGCAAAAATCCCGCTGCATGCTAAGCTACACCTGCTATGCAAGCATTTCTGGCAACTCATGCCAAAGGACTAGCAGATGAAAGAGGGAATCACCACGTTGGCAGTATGGATCTGCCATCATCATCAGTCACAAAGAGGAAGAGCTGCAGTTACCCAAAATGGGTGGAGAGGATTGGGTGGCACACTGGTGATCCGGTTAGGCTTCTCCTAGTAGTCCCTTGCCCCATTGTGCTACTCATTAACATAACCTATTCATTATAAATGCAGCAGCCACAGCCTGAGAAGGGGCTTGAACCTCTCAGGAATGAGGGATCTCCCAACAAGTTAAGCCCCCTAGACCAGTAGAAGTGCTAGCCAAGGCTGATGGGAGTTTTGAATGGTTAGTGAGAGAATGAGCATTATTTGTGGCCTTGAAGCTAACTGTAATAGTAGGAGTCCTAGTTTGTCTCACTGATGGTCCTGTAAGTTTCCCTCAGTGGTCCTCGGAATCCTATAGTAGCTGGCCCCAGAATTCATACAAAGTACGTAGACCCAAATGGCACAAGGAAAATGCTGTCAGGAGAGCAATGTCGTCAAATCCTCCCTTCAAAATTGAAAGAGTTGTTCCCCTGAGCTGGTGGGAAGGTTGTTGACTGTCATCCTTCTTTGGGAATTGCCTCAGCTGAAGATGGCCCCTGTGCCAAGGTCGTGCACCCCATGAACAGACCACATATGAAGGCTATTCAGTGCAAGTCAGGACAGCTCCGAAGGGCCACTCCAGCATCAGGGCCCCACAGTGTAGGGAGAGGCCTATGTTGTGACCGCACCTCAGCCCGACTTCTCCTTCTGCCCAATTTTTCTTCCTCTTTAATCCCCAGCTTAATAAACTTTCTATGGGCTAAGCTCCATCTGAGAATTTGCTTTCTGGAAAACGCAACTCAGGGGATTCATTATTACTTAAATTAACAATAACCACTTTATCTAGATATTCACAGTCCTTCATCTTCAGGTCCTAAGTTATCTGGTGGGTTGGGTGGATGCCGCGGAAGATGGTGGGCTTGATCTGCTTTAGCACTGCCATACAGATAAGGGTTTTCTACTAGCAAAGAGGACCTAGTAGCAACAGGCTGAGAGCTTTTTTCCCATAGGCCAAAGGAGGAGATGGAGTAGGAGCTCTCCACGTTAGGCACCATGATAATAGAAGGTCTCACAGGATACCTTCAAAAAAACTCCTGTATTCACTCCTCAAGAGGGCCAGCATTTTCACACCCACCACAGAGAAGACACTACGCACTAGCCACCATGAACCAAAGACGACACACGTGTATGCAACAGAGGGCTATAGTCAGAGGTGTGTGGGCAAAAGCTTAACAATCAGCAGTCAATCCAGAGGGGATAAAATAGCACTGATTTATAGCATTTGCTCGTTTTCATGGTACAAAGATTCCCACCATGGCTGATTTTAAGCTGCCAATGTGACATCAGTGATTGTGAAGTGGGAAATAAATGCGCAGTAGCACATATTACGTGGTTTCTTCCATACAAGTACAATCCAGGTAAACAACCTTAAGAGGATAGATAATAGTAAAATACAATCAAATAGGGTGTGACAAGCTTTGAGTATGTATTATCTCCTTTAAATACAATTTACTTAATAATTGCGTATAATTGATTTTTAATAATGGCATTTTTAACAATTGGCCCATGAAATTCCTGGAAATTTAATGGTCAGCTCTAACAACCTGGTACAGGCCAACTCCAGCACATCACCTGATGCAGGAACAGTTAAGAAAAAAAAAACTGTCCCCATCCTTTCACTGCTCTCACCAGTCCCCACCACATAAAGCTAAAAGTAGAAGGAGGAGAAGAAAAAGAAAAGAATCATCTTTCCTCCCGCCTGGTCAGAAAGAGATGGGAGTGAGAACTGTTCTAGTTATCTGCTGCTGAATAATAAACCACCTCAGAATATAGTGGCCTTTTTTCATGGTTCTCAGAATCAGCTGGGCTCATCTGGATGTAATCCTATGGAGAATTGACTAGGCTTTTGTGCCCAAGATGGCCCTCTTATATGTCTGGCCCTTGACAGAGACAGAAGACTGGGTCAGACAGGACTATGCAATGGCTGGACCTCCCTTTCTCTCCCTGTGAGCTCTCTACTTGATGATGACCTGCCACGGGTTTTACATGATGGCTCAGGGCTTCCAAAAGTGCAAAATGAGAAGTTTCCAGGCCTTCTTATGACTTAGGTTCAGAACTGGCATAGCACATCTTTTCCACTGGTTAATATGAGTCGGACCCCCCAGCTCAGATTCAATATGGGAAGGGACAACAGAGGGCATGCTTCCTGAAGGGCCATCTTCGGAAATTAGCTACCAGGGAATGGGGATGTCTGGGAGGTAAGAACAAGATGAGGTTTTAATCAGATTCAAAATTAAAAGGTTTACATTTGAAATTGGATTAGATTGAGATTTTAAGTAACTGAAAGTGACAGGAAATTATGGGTTATAGACAATGTTATGGGTGGGAAAGGACTATTTGACATAACTGTGTGAGAGCTTTTGAAATAAATAACTTTGTATATATGTCCCTACCCAGTTGAAACTATTCAACAAACCAACTACGTAAGACTGTATAAATATTAATAATGATTGGGAATTAAGAATTTTAATGTTTCTGACAGCAGTCAAAATTGAGGTAAATAATTAGAGGTGTTTCCTTTATCTGAATTTCTCTCTGAACAGTGTGGTCTGACAACTGTTTTACATTTATTTCACCTTTGTCATACATTTTAGTTTGAAACTCAGCATGTGACCCCCTCTGTAAATCTTAGCAATTTTTCCAAATGTGGAAATTATGGAGAAATAAAGTGTTCTCTGGTACACACCCACATCCTGCTTAATTTTGAACAGATTAAAAAACAATTAGTTGGAATTTACAATCTCTGTTAAATACTTTCCTAGAGCTAAACAGCATATTAAAGTGCTCTTTAAAAGCATCATTGGGAATAATATACTGATAAAAATTTTTATCTGTAGCAGTAACATACTTGATTAGTTCTTTACAGTTTAAGAAACACCTTTAGATACTGTTGTATTCTAGCCTTGAGCCACATTGAGAGGTAGACATCATTGCCTTTATACTGCAGAAAAGTAAGTCAAGGCCTAGAGAAATTAAGTAGTGTGCTCTGGATCTGTACCTGCAAATACCTAAACCCAAATCTTCAGGCTTCTAATTAAGTAGGCTAATTTTTCTGATTTAATGACCTACTATCATCTTTCTTCCTAAAAGCCAAATCTTCTTTTCTCCAGACAGATCTAGAATGAAAGAAAATTATTATAGAATATGGGAAGAACATTGAGTCCTAATTCCTATAGAAAGATTATCATAACTTGGTCAGTTTTTCTCTTGACCCTAATGTCATTGTCAAAGCCCTGGATTTTCTATTGCCTCTGTCGGACAGTGTTACTTTTCTCCATAGCCAAGTTAGGTGAGACAGAGTGTCTCTAATCAAGGAAGGCAGGTCATACAAAGCAGGATCCAGGGGTGATGGCCTTTGAAAAGCCAGGTTGAATAAGTGTTTCATTCAAGTGTAGCTTCTTGAGCTGAGACGTGGCTGTAGGCGTATATTTATGCATGAAACAGCCATTTCAGAAAAGTATGCTGTGAAGTACACCCTGTTGTAAGACTAAGCTTTTGGCCAAGTTTTTAATTAGCATCAAAGTTTCTTAATGGGAGATTGCATAATAATTAAAACCATGAGCTTTGAAGTGAGACTTGAGTTGAAACATTGGTTCTATTATGCATTGTGTGTGTGCCACCTAACTTCAAATTCTAGTTTTTCTTCTTAAAATAATGATGCGTCATTGATTGGCTTAAGATAATTGTGTATGTTGAAATGGATAATACAATATAGTTTACAGTAAATATAAATGATAGCTTCTTTCAATCTTATAACTCTATATCCAAATATTTCTTTCACTTTCCAGTCACTTAATTTTTCTAGTCTGTCTTCAGACAACTTATTACCGTTGCCTGTATGCATAGATATTACAAGGTCTAAAGACAACCTTTTACAAAAACACAGTAAGTGGATATATGAAAATCACCCCAAACTTACTTAAAACTCTCATTCGCTTTTGTTATTAAAAAAGACCTTTAGTTTTACCATTAGCAACAAGATTTAACATGAAAATGTTGCCTCCTCTTACCTAGTCTCAGAAGGGAAAACAACTAATTAACAATAAGTATAAATTATTGACATAAAATTTTTTGAGGACAGGTTTGATGAGGTATTGGGAACAACTTGACATAATAAACTCATTATATGGGGAGAGAAGAAAAACTTATACTGTATTTACTCCTGTGTTTTAATATATAGTGAATCCATCCCAATTGTTTCAATAAAACCTTAGCTGGGACCAATACACTCTGTGGTGGAAATGTGGTGTCACAATATTCTTTCAGTTATTCATTAAGCACTGGGTACCAGGGACTGTTCTTGTTGGAGGAAAAAATTACACAGCTCCTGACCTCGAGAAGTTTTCCTCTGATAGAAGGATGAATTATGCCACAAATAATTACTGTAAGTAAAGGAAAACACTATAATAAATGTTATTTTATGTACTGTGAGGCATTATCTTTAAACTTTGATTTATTTTGCATCTTTTCAAGTTAGGGAAGATGATAATTCACCATTCTTACTATGCACTTTTATCCCATTATGTGTTTGAAACAGTTGTGTTTTTTAAATCAGGCTTATCTCAATTCAGGCACTAAATTTGCTGGTCTTTTTCCTGAAGGTCTGCTTCATTTCCCCTTTTTTTTCACCAAGGTTTTTCTGTCACTGCAAAAGGAGTAATTTTTCTTTTCTTCTTTTGTTTTTTACAGAGGAGCCATAAGTATAAACACCTTTAAATCAAACCCTCTTTTGTTTCCTTATCTAAACAAGTGCAATAATTTCTCCTGCAGGCACTTAGATTGATCAGAAACTACTCTAGGAATGTTAAATTTTAAATACTAATGAATAAATATTAACATAAGCACTGTGTTATACAAGATAAAATTGATATTGACATCAATGATCCAGCAAGGGGAAGCTTTAGTCTTTAAAAAGATAGAAGAATGAAAACAATAATTAATCATAATGATAGATACATAAGGAGGTGCTGTTTAGGAATATTTGGAACCAAGATCTCTGGTCCACTTCTATGACTCACTCTCTTCATGTAATGTCAATGAGTCATTCTTATTTCTAGAAACAGATTCATTGTGCTGCTTCAGTATTTGAGTGTTTATCCCACACAAAGCACAGTCCTTGAAGGTGAGAGGACACAACCACCTCAGAGTTTGTTCTCTCTCTACTTTGTGAACTTATACCACCAACTCTAAGAAGGTAGGAAGCGATGCCAGTCAGCCCAGGGTTAGTAGCGTAGGAGTGATCCTGACCTTGACCACTGACTGGATAAGATGAACTCTGAAGTGAGTTTCGCAGGAACTCACTTTTTGCCAGCAAATGAGAAGAGATTCTGATCTTACCAGGAGAGATTTAGGGCAGAAGTCAGGGTTACTCAAAGACACTCAGTGTTAAAGGGAAGAAAATGGTGGTCAGCTTTAAAAGGGCGTTTAAGACTTCCCCTTCCTGCTGGGTTATAGGGTCAGGCGGCAGCGGGGCCCTTTTGCAGATGGCGGCGTGCGCATACTTTACGTGGTCTGGGAAGCATGTGCGGCCTGCACTGTGCTCTGTGGGGATCTCTTCTCTTTTTACTCTTCCTCTTTTAAGACTGGCAATCCCTTTTTACTGCTTTTTTAATCCTCCCTGTTGGGAGATCCCTACCCTGGGCAGATGTGGGGTGAATGGCTTAGATTCAACTCTAACTCTCAGAGAGAAATGTCCTATCTACCCTCCTCTTAGGTGCTTTCTTTCCGAGTTCCTTTTTGTGCTTCCCCATGTTCTGAAACCAGGAGCTAGAGGGCAGAGCTAGAGAAAAGGGACCAGAAGTGCTGGGCCTACTTTTAAGGAAGGCCATAGACCAGTCTAGAGTCTCTTCAAGAGAGGAGGACTTGCTCCCCCGATTGCTGAGAATGTTAATCATCTTTAGTTATCAACTCTCTGTGGGGCTTGCCTTGCTCAGTTGTACTCATACGTCCTACCAGGGACAGCTCACATTCACAGCCACTCTGAAGGACAATCCTAGTTCCAGAGCTCCCCCTGGGGTCAGCAGACACCTGCCTTTAGCTCTACTCTGCCCAATCCTGCTTCCTACTCACCCCCTCGACAGCCCAGTAGCAGCTCCCAATGACTATCCTATTAATTTTATTTTAAAATAGAAACCATTCTTAGCTTGCAGGCGGTACACAATCAGGTGACAGGCTAGATTTGGTCCATGGGCGACAGTTTACAGCTACTCTATAACCAGTTTTGTAAATTAGGTCAACTTTTGGGGTCTTCATATAAGTTTATGTCATGTGATGCCCATTTCTAAAGTTAAAATATTTAAAGTAAAAATGCTTACATTTAAGTCATTAATGGGCAAATCAGTAATGCCACCAACTCAGAAATATTATGCAAAACCATTCATAAGAACAAAAACACTCTCCATGCTGTATTTTTTTATGAAATATTTGTAGATTAACACTGCTGTGTTGGTTTGAGAGCCAAGCATTCTCGAAGTGACATGTAAAAGTCACTTGGCAAAGAAAAACATTTTACTTAACAATTAGACGTGAAAGTTTGGAGCTGTGATAAAGAGTGGGTTTCTACAATTTTCTCACTTTGAGTTTCATTGGGTCTGGCAGCAGTCTTCTGAAAGAAGGCACAATATCACCTTCATTTGTAATTTACATTGAAAAGAAGAGACATGGAATGATGCGCTGAACACTTTCTTCAAGAAGACCCAGCAGGAGCTGCTCAGCACGGCCTCGGGCCCTGTAGGGTAACGAAATTGGACACGACACCCCTGAGGCCCTCCGCCTCCCATTTCCGACTGTAGAAGAACCCGCAGCAGAGACTGTCACCTTAAGAGCTGACTACTCATGCATGTTCATGGAACGAAGGATCGTGAGCCAGTGAATAAATGAGGAGCCCAGAAAAGATACTAAAGTGAAACCATCCTTCACTTGGATTGTGTCGTTTACCTCCTGCTCAGGCTTCAGTGTTAACTACGGACAGAAAAAAAAAATTTAATGGCTTATTTGATGCACATACCTAAAGTCAACCTTGTATGAAAATAGACTCTATTTTCAGTTTTCAAATTCTAATTAACTTCATAGCAAATAACTGATTTTTTTCATAGTGAATAGGAGTCAGACTATTGTATTCTAAATTAAAATTAAATTTTCCCAGAGGAGAGTCGCTAGAACAGGAATGGGATATGATTCATGCTTTTCTTTTACCCTCTTCTCTCTTGTAGGTATAATCTTTTTAGAGGCACTCACTGTTAATCCTATAATGATATCTGAAGGCAAATCAGTGAGGAGAGAGTAGGTCTGATTTTTCTAACCATAAACACTATCAGTTAGAGATAGAAATAACTTTGGGAAACCATGGCCACAAAGACTATGGTTAAACTAAAAATAACACAATACAATTTGAAGGGGGCGGATGACTGTGGTTCAGACAACAGTTTTCCTTTATTGCAGGTTTTCAGGCGGAGGTCAGTAGGGAGTCAGCCACTGTGGTTTCCGACGGGCCTTCTCCAGCTTTGCAGTGCGTGGACCTAAGCGCCCTCCTCTCCCTTATTTCGTTTCTCATCCCCCTAAAACTCCCTCAGCCCTACTTTGTTCTCATTTGGCACCTTCTTCATTTCAGCTTAAAAAGATGGAGCGTCAGGGCAGGTGGAGGAACCAGGAAGAAGAAGAGTTGGTCATCAGATAGGGTTTTCTCTTAGTAGTGGCACCTAAATCTCTTTGTCGCCAGGGCTTGTGGCCTCTTTTTCATCTACTTCTGGGCTCAGCCGTCCGTGTGAAAATTCTAGTCCCTGAGCCAATTTCACTCCAGCCCGTGCTGGACGGCACTTAAGTCCTTACAACTAAGCAGTGTTTCGTGTTATTGCTTTGCAAGTCAACTGCTTTCTCATTACCTAACCCAGAATTGTTTTATTAAAGGGAAAAATGAATCTTTGTAAAATAGTAAAACTACAAAATGGCACTTGGTACTGCTCTATTACACTTCACTTTGAGAATATCAAATCTAACTTGAGTAACCATCTTTTGTGTGAAAGGGGGCACGATTTGAAATGGTGATGTTGCCTGATCATTCCATTTATATAGTCAAGATATGAAAGAAATGGGAAATACAGGAGAAAACAGAGCTACAGAGTGACCCAGAAAGTTGCAAAACAAGTCAGAAGCTTCTGGGTCCCATGCTGTCTTGCTTCCATATTCTTAAGGGAGCAAAGCATTCTCACTGTGGCAAGACACTACACAGAACCCACCTCCTTTCTTACTTATTGTTTGGGGGAAATTGTGTCCAGGCTAACCCCTACACACACACACCACACACAC
>PVJL010015959.1:7205-22594 GCA_004026885.1 Lyroderma lyra
CCAGAAGGGGGATTGCTGGGTCAAATGGTAGCTCCATTCCCAATTTTCTGAGGAACCTCCACACTGCCTTCCACAGTGGTTGTACCAGTTTGCACTCCCACCAGCAGTGTACCAGAGTTCCTTTTTCTCCACATCCTCTCCAGCACTTGTTATTCCTTGTCTTGTTGATAATAGCCATTATCACAGGTGTGAGGTGGTAGCTCATTGTGGTTTTGATTTGCATTTCCCTGATAGCTAATGAGGATGAGCATTGTCCTCAAAGGCAGGGGAAGTAAAAGCAAAAATAAATGAATGGGACTATAGCAAACTAAAAAGCTTTTCCACAGCAAAAGAAACCATCAACAAGGCAAAGAGACAGCCAACTGAATGGGAGAAAACATTTGCAAATAACGCATCAGATAAGAGTCTAATATCTAAAATATATAAAGATCTATTAAGACTTAACAACAGAGAAACAAGCAACCCAATTGAAAAGTGGGCAGAAGAACTAAACAGACACTTCTCCCATGAAGAAATGCAAATGGCCAGCAGACATAAGACTCACTTTTTTGAAAACACTGTTTGACATTTATTTTCCTCCTCAAGTTAAGTGACATTCTTTCATGAACTGGGATCCTATAGCCCTTTGCATTGTAACCTTATCATAAGATGAATAATTTTATACTGTGAGTGTCTGTTTACATATCAGTCGCTCTCACTCTCCCTAGAATTGAACTCCATGAGGGTTGTTATAGTGTATATTTCATTTGTATCCTCACTGCTAGTATGATAACTGGTTTATGATAGATCCTTAGTAAATGATACTGGTAATTGACAAAAATACCCCACAATTTAAAAAGCTGTTTTTATTATTATTATTATTATTATTATTATTATTATCATCATTATTATTATTATTTTCATGAAGAAGAGGCCTGGAAAACTTCTCCGTGTTTATGCTTTTAGTCTGCCTTTGTTGAACTTTTAAGGAGAAGTAGGGAGGTAAAATAGAATACCTAGTACACTCGTAATTAGAACTCAGTTTGGGTCTTAATTTTATTTTTAATTCATTTTTATTGATAGACTTTTTGGGGTGACATCTGTTAGCAAGATTTACATAGGTTTCAGGCATACAATTCCACAGTGAATTGTCAACTTGTATAATAATTTCACCACCTATTGTGACTTCTCTTTCCATCACCCTATATTTTGCTACTTATTATGTACATGTTTGGGGATAAGTTGTCTAGCCTCTTTACAGAAAAATTTATTCATCTACAAAATAAAAAGAAGTAAGAAAAAATCAGCAGACCCAAAAAGAAATTATCCACTAACAACTAATGGGATATTTAAAAGCCTATAGATGAACAAGATACAGGAGGATACAACCTCTAATTATCAAAGAATAGCATAAAAATGAGAAAGACTTTGGGATTTGTTGCCTTAAAAATGCCAAACCAGCTGTCCCTTCATGCATTCCGCATGACATTCTTAAGCAGGAGCTAAGCATGGAGGCCACGGGGGCATAGAATACCTCACATTACCCTGTATGGCCCCAGAGGATGGCTTATTAGTCAATGACAGGTAAGACTCCTCAAGGGAGGAACAACTTAAGACAGGTACAATGCATAGGGGCCAAAAGGAGAGAGCTTGGGCTCTACAGAGGTGAGGCACAGCCCCATATCCTTTCTGAAGTTAATCATCAACACCCTGGTTACCTTGTGTCCCACACCTCTCCCATGGTGACCTGAAAGAACAATATCAGTCATGTGCCGACAGAAATGATTTAGGTACTGAGTCTACCCCCTGGGGTGGTTTCGGTACACTGAGTCCTTGGGGCTATATGTTCTTATAGAGATACAATGCATGTTGAAACACATTGGGGACATTCGGAAAAAAGGCAGTCCCCTAGGCAATGTTATGCACAGACCATGGAATAACCTATTTTACTTCCTTGTATGCTCACCAATAAAAGTTATGTGTTGGCTCAATTTGGGGTTCTTTCAGTACGTGAGGCTGAAGTCCCTTCGCCCCACTTGAAACTTATTTTTGGTTACTGTGTTTCATCAACTTGCACCGCCCTTCCTGTTCCCCCACTGCCTGTGTTGTGTGGGATGTGAGAGGGGTTAGGAAAGAGTTTATATTTCTGATTTAGAAAATCCTGGCTATGTGACCTGATGGGGTTTTCATTAGAGCTCTAGAGAATGGTTGTGAAGCACATGGTACAATGCTATGAACATAAAAGTGGGGGTGTTGATTTTTTCTTTAGCCTTTGTAATTATATATTTCAGGGCTCAGTTCAGACCCTTTACTCTAAAGGAAGTCTTCTATTTGTGTTTTTTTTTTTCTAATTTAAATTGCTGGGGTTTTTTTCTCATTCCAAATGAGCTCTGTGTTAATACAGAAATGTTATCAGAATCTGATGGAGAAAGAGGCGAGCTAGAAAAAAACATTTCACTAGTACCTCTCATTCAAGCAGTGCTGGAAATGCCATCTCTTGCAGTGAATATTGTGCACTCTTTAGCTCAAATTTGTGAGGGAAAAATAAGTATGTGTATTATACATTGGCAGTACTAATTCTGTACCTATATAATTGTTTTTAATATTTTATTTATACTTAGTTAAAAGTGTAACTCTAAAAATGATAAATTATGTTCATATGTAAAATATACTCTGAAATACAATAAATGTCTTTATATAAATATTTTTACATAAAACTTATTGTATCTTCTGCTTATTCTTTTATTTTGTAATTGTTACATAAAATGTATTGTACCATAATATGTAAAAAATCAAATGCAAATTCTTTTTTCAATACAATAAACAAGTACCTAAATACAAACACATAAAGAGTTCAATTAAAAAAGAAAAATGACCTTAAGACAGGATGACCTGGGATGTTTGGCGAGATGGTGACAAGAGAGGAGGTCCCAAAAACTCTCCTGAAAAATACAATTAAACAGCCAGCCAGGATCCAACATGGGAATACTTGAGTGGCACAGACACAACTAAAAAATCCATACATTTCTATAAAGCACCTCAAGGTTAAGAAAAAGGGGCAAGTTGGAGAGAAAGTAGGAAGCAGAGATAGATTGCTCCCTGATACCACCACAGTTAAATAAAGAAACTAGAAAGAAATCAGGTAGCAGCATGATATAGGGAAGAGGGAAGGCCAAGCAATGACAAGAGTAAAAGCCAGAGCCCTGGAACTGTGGAGAAATCATGAGAGAGCTGGACATAAAAGCAGCATGTTAGAGACTAAGCATGAGAGCTGAGCTCTACAGCTCTATGTAGCAAGGAAGCCAAATGAGGCACTGAACTGCCCTAGACATGATTAGGGTCCCAGATACAGATACAGATACAGATACATTGAAGATTAGAACATGAAAACATTTCAGAAAGAGAAAAATAGGGAATACAGAACCAAAATAATTGAAAGAACTCTGCAAGAACTATCTGATTTCATGAAGCCAAACAATTTCAGGGTAATAAGATTGGTAGGAGAAGCAGAGAACTCTATTGAAAGCATACTCAAGAAAATAGTAGACAAGAACTTTCCAAACCCGTGAAAAGATCTGGAATCCCAAATTCACAAAAACCAACCAACCAACCAACCAAACAAACAAACAAACAAAAAAGCAATAGGTCCACTATATACATGGACCTGAGCAGAAATTCTCCAAGACACATTGTACTAAAGATTTTATAAATCAAAGACAAAGAGACAATTCTTAAGGCAGCTAGACAATAACGAACTAAAACATTTAGAGGTAAACCCATTAGGCTGGGTAAACTTCTCAGCAGAAACTCTGCAAGCCAGGGTAGAGTGGAATCAAATATTCAAAATATTAAAATGGAAAAACTTTTAGACAAAAATGTTATCCAGCAAAATTATCCTTCAGATATGAAAAAGAAAAAGTTCTCAGAAACACAGAAGCTAGGAAATTCACCAGCACAAAATCAGAACTTCAAGAAACACTAACGGAGGCTTTCTGATCTGAAACAAAGCATCAGAATAAATGGAATAGAGTTGAGACAACAAAAGTAACAAAAATAAATAAATAATAAATTTAAAAAGAGTAATAGTCAGAGAAAATCCTCATATGTAAATCATCACTCTAAATATTAATGGACTGAACTCACCAATAAAAAGACACAGACTAACAGACTGGACTTAAAAATAAAAGCCATACATAAGCTATTTCCAAGAGACACACCACAGCCGTAAGAACAAACATAGACTCAGAGTGAAAGGATGGAAAACGATACTCCAGCTAAATGGTAACCACAGAAAAGCAAGAACTTTCCATACTGATACTTTACAAAACAAATTTCACATTACAAATAATATCAAGAGAAAAGGATGGACATTATATAGTGATGAAAGGCACAATACAACAACAAGAAGACTTGACACTAATTAATATAAATGCTCCCAACAAAGAAGAACTAAGATATATAAAGCAACTATTGAAATAAAAAATTGATCTGAAATAAGAAATTGACAATCATTGTAGGAGACCTAAACACCCCTTAACAGCCATGGACATATCATCCAAATAGAAAACAAATAAGAAAATATCAGCAAATGACATATTACAGCAACTGGACATAATTGACATTTACAGGACAATTCATCAAGCTAAAAAGACTGTATCTTCATTTCTAGTGCAAACACAGAGCATTCTCAAGGATAGATCACATGCTGGGACACAAAAGTAGCCTCAGCAAATTCAAGAAGATTGACATTATACCAAGTGCATTCTCAGTCCACAAAACTCCATAATTGGAGATCAACCATAGAACACTAAGAGAATACAGCACATATACATAGAGATTTAAAATTATCTTAATAAAAATGATGATAAAAACAAATAAGATATTAAAATATATAAAAACTAATGACAATGTAAATACAAGATATCAAAGTATTTGGGACAAAGTGAATGCAGTAATAAGAAAAAATTTTATATCATTACAGGGCTATCTTAAGATAAAAGAAAAATTACAAGTAAACCTACCATCTCATCTTAAAGAACAGGAAACAAAAGAACAGAAAACCCCGAAAGTCAGCTGAAAGAAAACAATAATAAAAATTAAAGCAGAGCTAAATGAAATAAAGAACAGAAAGATAATACAAAAAATTAATGCTACAAAGAGCTTGTTCTTTGAGAAAGTCAACCAAATTGACAAAACCCTGGCTAGACTAACAAAAAGCAAAAGAAAAGGACACAAATATCCAAAAGTAGAAATGAAATGGGAGCAATTACCACTGATACAACAGAAATACAAAGGATTTTAAGAAAATATTATGAAGGACTTTGTGCCACTTAATTTAGCAACCTAGAAGAAATGGAGAAGTTACTAGGAATTTATAGCCTACCTAGACTGAACCAAGAAGAACTGCATAATCTAAATAGACCAATCAATAGTAAAGAAATTGAAATGACTATTCCAAAGCTCCCTATATGCAAAAGCCTTAAACCACTTTCACCAACAAATTTTACCAAGCATTCAAAGAAGAATTAACACCTCTCCTCCTCAGACTTTTCCAAAAAAATTGAAGAGGCAATACTTGCTAACTCATTCTATGAGGCCAACATTACCCAAATACCAAAGCCTGGTAAAGACAACAGAAAAAACAAAACAAAACTATAAATCAATATCTCTAATGAACACAGATGTAAATATTCTAAACAAAATAGCATATAGGATACAACAATGCATCACAAACATCAAGGATGTTTGAACATACAAAAATCAATTAATGTGATACACCACCTAAAGAAAACAAAAGATAAAATCTCTATGATCAATCAATTGATGCAGAAAAAGCATTTGACAAGATACAACATCCATTTATGATAAAAATACTGAATAAAATGGATATAGAAGGAAAGTATCTCAACACAATAAAGGCCATATATGACAAACCCTCAGCTAATATCATACTGAATGGGGGAAAGCTAATCCCATTGCCCTAAAATCAGAAACAAGACAGGAATGCTCCTCTTCACCACTGCCATTCAATACTGTACTGGAAGACTTAGCCAGAACAATCAGGCAAAGGAAAGGAATAAAATGTATCCAAATTGAATGAGAAGAGGTCAAATCATCACTATTTGCAGATGACATAATTCTTTATGTAGAAAATTCCAAAGACTCCACCAGAATACTATTATAAACAATAAACAAATAGAGTAAATTCATAGGATAAAAAAATCAAGGTATAAAAATTAACAGCATTCCTATATACAAACAACCAATCTTCAGAAAAAAAATGAGTCAATACTTTTTACTATCACAACAAAAAGAATGAAGTACCTAAGAATTTACTTAACAAAGAATATGACATAGTTATACATGAATAACTGTAAGACACTTTTGAAAACAAATTGAAGAGGACACAAAGAAATGGAAAGATATTTTGTGTTGATGGGTAGGAAGAGTAGCATTGTTTAAAGGGCCGCATTACCCTAAGCAATTTAAAGATTTAATGCAATTCTCATTAAAATCCTCCAATCATATTTACACAAAATAGATTTTAAAATTATCAGATTTCTATGAAAACACAAAAAGCTTTGAACTGCCAAAGTAATACTATACAAAAAGTAAGGCTGGTGTTATCACACTCCCCAATTTCAATTTATACTACAAAGCATCAAAAGGCAAACAGCTTGGTATTGGCAGAAAAACAGACTCACAGAACAATGCATCAGAATTGAAAACCCAGAAATAAATCCACAAATTTATAGACAAATAATTTTTGATGAAAGAGCAAAATATATGCAATGGGAAAAGGACAGCCTCTTTAGTAGATGTTGAAAAAACTGGAAAAATATATGCAAAAGAATAAATCTGAGAGATTCAGAAAAGATGGTGGAATAGGTTAATATGGTAGCTGTGACCTCCCTGATGACAGCAGAAAATCAAATAAAAAGGAGAACAGCCAACCTTGGCAAGCATCAGAAGACTGATTGAAAATGACCTCAAAAGCTCAAGATATAAGGAAGAATGCCCAACTGAGACAACATGGAAACAGCATGATCCCAAACCTATGGATAATGAGAAAGCTCTGGAGGAAAACCTGGGTCATGGGTGCTCCAATACAGGAATGAGAGGTACTGAGCCAATGTTGCTCCCCCTCAGCCCAGCAGCCCAGTGCAGGAGAAAGGAGTGAGGAAAACTCATTACATCTGGCAATTAATAATAGAGAACTCTGACCATCTGTGTGAGTAAAATGGAGGACAACAGGAAGTCCAGGTGCTCTCATGGACTCAGCTGTGAGGTGCACACATGGACTCAGCTGCTTGCCACTCTCAGCTGTTACTCAGCCAGGGCACACCATTATTGGAGGTAGCAGAGTCATTCCAGAAAAAAACTTAGCTGTGGGTTTTCGGAGTGTAGGACAAAGAATTGCATTGTTTGAGCACAGAGCACAAAACTCATGTAGAACAGGAGGACACCACTTTCTTCTTAATTAAACCCTCTCCAAAACAGCCAATTCTGAGAACTCACTAATATAACCAAATGCAAGCAGGCACACTACTCATGGGGTGGGGTGGGGGACAAACTATCCACACCACAGCTTATGCTACATTTTCCAGGATACTGTAGCTGCCAGACACCCAGCCCCACCCTACCAGCTTACCTGTAGCCAAACTGCCCCCTGCAGAGAACCACCTGCTACACTCTTTAAAAATATAAAAACCTTCCCTCCCAAATAAAGTTTGCACAGGCACCCTGAAGTGTTACCCTGTCTACATAGAGAAACTTTGGAAACCCAGGCGATCAGTCCTGCCCTACCAGTGGGGGAAGACTTTCTATAAGTCTTTTGTAGGTGTGGCTATTTGAGATTGTCTGGAAAACTTTCAGTGCCGCTCTGCCACTGTCCCCCACCCCCAGGGCAGCTGATGGTGTGCTGCAAGTGGAAAATTCTGAGACTCTCAAGAAATTTTTGTTTGTTCGTTGGTTTTTTACATATTTGTATGATTGTGTGTGAGTTTCTGTTCCTTGATTTTTTTCTTCTCCAAGTGAACACAGTCCACCTAGAGATTTATCCTGTCAACATGAAGGCACTCTAGGTGGATGAGTGATCAGCCTCACCTAAGTAACAAGGGAAGATATTCTTTCAAACTTCAGCAAAAATGGCTGTCTGTGGCTGTATGGGAAGCTTTCAGTGTTACTCTACCATTAGCCTTGGACAGTTAACAGTGTGCTGTGAGAGACATACCACTCAACGATGACTGAAAGCGCACATAACACACTTAAGAGACATTCCTAGATTACAAGACAGCAGGTCAAAGAGATTGTACCATTGGACCACACAAGACACATACTATATAAGACAAACATTAAGAGACACAAGAGATATATTTACTACACAAAAGAAAGCACAGAGCAAAAAACCAGAATGAGAAAACAGAAAAGTATATCCCCCAACAATGAACAACAACAACAACAAAAACCCCACCAGAGATAGAATTAAATAAAATGGAGACAATTGACCTACCAGAGCAAGAGTTTAGAAAACAGGTTATAAGAATGCTTAAGGAACTTACTGAAAACTTCAACAAAGAGATAACAATGATAGAGAAAGACACCAAAACCAAAAAGACTAATCAGAAATTAAGAATACCATAACTGAATTGAAGAATACACTAGAAGGAATCAACAACAGGTTGAATGAAGGAGAAAATAGATTTAGTGATCTGGGAAACAAGGTAGCAAAAAATACACAAATGGAAGAATAAAATGAAAAAATACTTTAAAAATGAGGATAGCCTGGAATCCCTCTGGGACAACATCAAGCATAACAACATTTGGATCATAGGAGTACTAGAAGGGAAGAGAGAGAGCAAGGGATTGAGAACCTGTTCAAAAACATAGTGACTTAAAATTTCTCTAACCTGGTTAAGAAATAGACACACGAATCCAAAGAGCACACAGAGTTTCAATAAAAATGAACCCAAATACACCAACATCAGGACACATCATAATGAAAATGACAAAGAGTAAATAAAAAGAGACAGTCTTAAAAACAACAAAAGGAAGTCAACAATTGACCTACAAGGAAGCTCCCATTAGGTTCTCAGTAAATTTTTCTATAGAAACAATGCAGATCAGAAGATAATGGCAGGAAATACTCCAAGTAATTAAAAACAAGGGCTTACAACCAAGACTACTATACACAGAAACACTGGCATTTAAAATTGAAGAAGAGACAAAGAATTTCCCAGATAAGAAGAAGCTAAAGGTATATACTACCTCCAAGCTGGCATTACAAGAAATTCTAAGGGGACTTCTTTAAGCAGAAGAAAAGAATCAAACTAAAGAAAACAAAACACAAGAATAATAACATGGCATTGACTATGTGCTTATCAATAATCACTTTAAATGTGAATGGACTAAGTGCTCCAATCAAATGGATAAGACTGAAAGTAAAGTGGTGGAAAAGGATATTTCACACAAGTGAAAAAAAAAAAAAAGCTGGGGTAGCAATACTTATATCTGGGGTAGCAATACTTATATCAGATAAAATAAACTTTAAAACAAAGACTATAATAAGAGACAAAGAAGGACATTATGTAATTATAAAGGGAGAAGTTCAACAATAGAACATCAGTCTTGTAAACTTTTATGCACCCAACATAGGAGCACCTAAATAAATAAAGCAAATTTTGACTGACAAAAAGGCAGACATCAAAAGTAACATAGTCATAGTAGGGCACGTTAGCACAGCACTAACACCAATGGACAGGTCTTCTTGACAGAAAATCAACATGGATACAGTGGCCTTAAAACATATACTAGAGCAAATGGATTTGATTGATATTTTTAGAGAATTACATCCCAAAACAGCAAAATACACATTTTTTTCAAACCCACATAGAACATTTTCTAATATAGACCACATGTTAGGACACAAAGCAAGCCTCAATAAATTTCAGAAAACTGAAATTATACCAAGTACACTCTCTGACCACAACAGGATAAAACTAGCAATCAATTACAACAATAACAACAACAAAAAAAAAACCTGAAAAAAAGCACAAACACCTGGAGGCTAAACAATATGCTACTAAACAGTGAATGGGTCAATAAGGAGATTAAATAAGATATCAAAGGTTACCTCGAAGTAAATGAGAATAAAAACACAATTACCCAAAATTTATGGGACACAGCAAATCCAGTCCAGAGATGGAAATTTATAGCAATGGAGACCTACTGGAAGAAATAAGAAAAATCTCAAGTAAAGAGTTTAACATTACACCTAAGAATAATGGGAAAAGAACAACAAAGCTGAAGATTAGCACAAAATAGAAAATAATGAAAATCAAAGCAGAAATAAATGAAACCGAGTCTAAGGAGACAATATGAAAGATCAATGAAACTAAGAACTGGTCCTTTGAAAAGAAAAAATTGACAAACCTTAAACCATACTCCTTAAAAGAGAGGGAGCGATGGAGGGAGAAAGAGAGAGAGAAAGAGAGAGAGAGAGAGAGAGAGAGAGAGAGAGAACCCAAATAAATAAAATCAGAAATGAAAAAGAAGTAACAACGGACAGCACAAGTATAAAATAAATTATAAGAAATTACTATGAACAACTATATGCCAACCAATTTGGCAATTTGGAAAAAATGGATAAATTTTTAGAAACATACAAACTTCCAAGATTAAATCAAGAAAAAAACAGAAAATCTAAAAAGGTTTATTACTAACAATGAAAGTGAATTGGTAATCAACAAGCTCTCAACAAACAAAAATCCTTGACCAGATGCCTTCACAGGTGAATTTTACCGAACATTCAAAAAAGAATTAACACCTATACTTCTCAAATTATTTCAAAACAAAATACCCATGGACACAATCAATAGTTTAATGTTTATTTGGGGACAAGTGGGTTAGGGAGGGGAGAAGGGGGAGGGGGTGGAAGAGGAGGGGGGAAGCTAAATATAAGGTGATGGAAAGAGAAGTCACATAAGGTGGTGAACTTACTATACATCAAGTTGACAATGCACTGTAGAATTGTATGCCTTAAACCTATGTAATCCTTGCTAACAGATGTCACCCCAATAAGTCTAACAATAAAAATGAATTAAAAAAAAATTCAGGAAGAGTTCAGGCTCCCAGACTCATTTTATCAGTCCACCTTTACCCTGCTTCCAAAAGTAGATAAAGACACTACAAGAAAAAAATTAGATTATAGGCCGATATCCCTAATGAACATACATGCAAAAATTATCAACAAAATATTAGCAAATTGAAATCAGCCAGATATTAAAAAAATCATACACCGTGATCTGGTGGGATCCATTCTTGAGATGCAAGATTGGTTCAACATATGTAAATCAATTAATGTGACACATCATATAAAGCAAATGAAAAATAAAAACAATATGCTCCTTTCTATAGATGCATAAATGGCATTTAACAAAATTCAGCAGCCATTTATGATAAAAACACTCAATAAGGTAGAAATTGGAGAAATATATCTCACTTTAATAGAGGCTGTATGTGATAAAACATCAGCTAACATCATAATCAATGGGGAGAAACTAAAAACATTCCCCTTAACATCAGGAACAAGGCAAAAATTGCTCACTGTCACCACTCTTATTAAACCTAGTACTGGAAATCCTAGCCACAGCAATCAGACAGAAAAAGAAAAGAACAAATAGAAGGCATCCAAGTAGAAAAAGAAGAAGTAAAACTATCACTATTTGTAGATGGCATGAGAGTGTATATAGAGAATCCCAAATATTCAAGCCCATAATTACTGAAACTGTAAATGAATTTAGTAAAGTTGCAGGATACAAAATAAATATATAGAAATTAGTTACATCCTTATACATCAATAGTAAACTAGCAGAAGGAGAAATTAAAAGAAAAGCAATCTTATTTACAATTGCATAAAATTGCAAATACCTAGGAATAAATTCAACCAAGGAAGTAAAAGACCTGTACTCAGAAAATTATAAGACACTGAAGAGAGAACTCAAAGAAGACACAAATAAATGAAAACACACACCATGCTCATGGATAGAAAAAATTAATATAGTTAAAATACACCCAAAGCAGTCTGTAGATTCAATGCAACTCCCGTCAAAATGCCAAAGGCATTTCTCACAGAAATAGAATGTATATTCCTTAAATGTATATGGAACCATAAAAGACCTAGAATAGCCACAGCGATCCTGAAAAAAATACAAAAAAAGAACAAAGGTGGAGAAATCATGCTACCAGAAATCAAAATATACTACAAAGCCACAGGCATCAAAACAGCTTAGTATTGGCATAAAAACAGACACATAGATCAATGGCACAGAACGGAGAATTCAGAAATAAACTCATGTCTATATGGCCAACTAATCTATGATAAAGGAAGCAAGAACTTGCATTGGGGTAAAGACAGTTTATTCAACAACTGGTACATGCAAAAAGAAATTGGACCACCTTTTTTACACCATATACAACAATAAGCTCAAAATGGATTAAAGATTTAAATATAAGACCTGAAACCATAAAAGTCCAGAAAGAAAATATAAGAAGTAACCTCTCAGACACTACCCTTAACAATACTGTCAATGATATATATATCTCCTCAAGCAAAGGAAACAGAGGAAACAATAAACAAGTGGGACTACACCAGACTAAAAAGCTTTTTTACAGTTAAAGAAACCATCAACAAAACAAAAACACATTCCACAATTAGGAAAAAGTAGTTACCAATGAGAAAACTGATGAAGGGTTAGTATCCAAAATTTATAAGAAACTAATACAACTTAACACTAAAAATCCCCAAACAGCCTGATTAAAAAATGGACAGAAGACCTATATAGACACTTCTCCAAGTAGGACACAGATGCTCAATAGATACATGAGATGTTCAACATCACTAATCATCAGAGAGATGCAAATTAAAATAATTATGAAATACCACCTCACTCTTGTCAGAATGGCTTTCATTATTAAAACAACCAAAACAAATGTTGGCGAGGGTGTGGAGAAAAGGGAACCCTTTTACACTGCTAGTGGGTCTACAAATTCATCCAACCACTATGGATAATAATATGGAAGTTCCTTAAAAAATTAAAAATTAAACTGCCTTCTGATCCAGCAATTTCACTCCTGGGTATTTATCCAAAGAAATCCAAAACACTAATTCAAAATAAAGATATGCACACCTATGTTTATTAAAGCAAAATTCACAATAGCCAAGATATAAAAACAACCTATATGGCCATCAATAAATGATTGGATAAAGAAGGTTTGGTACATTTACACAATGGAGAATTACTCAGCCAAAAAGAAAAATAAAATCTTATCTTTTGTAACAACATGAATAGAACTAGAAGATATTAGGCTAAGTGAAATTAGACGGAGAAAGACAAAAATCATATGATCTCACTTATATGTGAAATCTGAAGAACAGAATAAGGAAACAATAAAAATAGAATAAAAAGCCCCAAAAATCTCAATTTAAAAATACACAGATCTTCATTCTAAGTGAAATAAGACAGACAGAAAGAACCCAGAACTACATGATTCCACTCATAGGTAAAACACAAAACTGAAAACAATAAAGAAACAAAACTCATGGATACTCGTGAATAATTTAGTAGTTATCTGAGGGAAAGCTGGGAAGGGGTGAAAGAGAAGGGACAGGGACACAAAATATGTTGATGGAAAGAGATCTGCCCCTGGTTAATGAACACATAATGCAATAAATGGAGAAAGTAATATAAAACAAAAAAAGAGAAAGTAATGAAGAATTGTATCCCTGGAAACTGTAATTTTCACTGATCAATGCCACCCCAATAAATCTAACAATAAAATAATTATTAAAAAAAGAATAAATCTCAGTTGTGAACTCCCACCATACACAAAAATTATAACAAAATAGATTAAAGACCTTCACATAAGACCTGAAACACCAAACCACATAGAAGAAAACATTGGTCCTAAACTTATAGACCCAGGGCTCAAGAAAGTTTTCATGAACCTGACCTCAAAGGCAAGGGAAGTAAAAGCAATAATAAATGAATGGGACTGTATCAAACTAAAAAGCTTTTGCACAGCAAAAGAAGCACTCAATAAAGCAAAGAGACTGCCAACCGAATGGGAGAAAATATTTGCAAACAACACATCTAATAATATTTAAAATATAAAGAACTAGTATGGCTCAGAACAAAAAAACCAAGCAACCCAATTAAAAACGGGGCAAAGGACCTAAACAGAGACTTTTCCCATGAAGAAGTTCAAATGGCAAGGAGACATATGAAAAAAATGTTCAACCTCATCTGCTATCAGGGAAATGCAAATCAAAACCACAATGAGATATCACCTCATATCTGTTAGAATGGCTGTTATCAACAAGACAAGGAAGAGCAAGTGCTGGAGAGGATGTGAAAAAAAAGAAACTCTCACCACTGCTGGTGGAAATGCAAATTGGTACAACCGCTATAAAAGACAATTGGGAGGTTATTTAAAGAGTTGTGAATGGAGTTAGCATATGACCCAGCAATCCTTCTTCTGAGGATCTACCCCAAAATCTTGAAAACCTTAGTCTGCAAAGACTTATGTAAGACAATATTCATCGCAGTGCTGTTCACAGTGGCCAAGACATGGAAACAACAAAAGTGTCCCTCAATAAATGACTGGATAAAGAAGCTGTGGTACATATACACAATAGATTATTACTCAGCTATGAGAAATAATGAAATACTGCCACTTGCAATGAAACACATGGACTTAGAGGTCATCCTAAGCAAAATAAGCCAGACAGAACACAACTAGAACCATATGACTTCACTCATGCAGGATATAAAACTGAAAGAAACAAACAAACAAAACTCATGGGCACAATCAATAGTTAAATGGTTATTTGAGAACAAAGAGAGGGGGGTGGGAAAAAAGGAAGGGGCTAGAGAAGGAAGGAAGGGGAGCCAAACATGGTGATGGAAAGAGAACTCAACACTGGATTGTGAACATATAATGCAACAAATAGATGATGCACTGTAGAATTATACACCTGTAACCTATGTAACACTTGCTAATCAATGTCACCCCAATAAGGATAATAATAAAAAATATTTTTATATAAAAATATTTCTTCTGTCTTTTCTTACAGCTGAGTAATATTCCATTGTGTATATGTACCACAGCTTCTTTATCCAGTCATCTGTTGCAGGGACCTTTGGTTGTTTCCATATTGCCATTTGCAACAAAATGGATGAACCTGGAGATCATCATGCTAAGTGAAATAAGCCAGACAGAAAAAACAAAGAACTGCATGATTTCACTCATATGCGGAATATAAAACTGAAAGCAAAGAAAAAAAGAACTGAACAAACAAATAACCCATGGACACAATAGATAGTTTAATGTTTATTTGGGGACGAGTGGGT
>PVJL010015960.1:0-22495 GCA_004026885.1 Lyroderma lyra
AAAACAGCCTTTAGTTTCCCATTTTGATCCAGTCTTCCAAATACCAGGCAGCGTGATCTTGCTTAAGATGCAAACTTTTTCTGTCTTTGACCATGGGTTAGTCTTCCAACATTATCTGATAGGGTGATCTGTTTGTCTCCAGTGTTTCATGCCACCAGGGAATCTCCACTTTGGCTTCAGACGCCGTTCTTCAATCCTCCAGGGAAGAATTTATTCTTTGCCTCTTCCAGCTTCTGGTAGCTGTCAACATTCTTTGTCTAATGGCCACATGATTCTGATCTCTGCTTCAGTAGTCATATTGCCTTCTCTTCTTCTCTGTAGTAGTAACCACCTGTGACTCTTTCTTTTAAGGGTTATTTGTGATGGCATTTAAGTAGCATCTAGATAATTCAAGATAATCTCTTCATTTCAATGTTTTTAATTTAGTCATATCTACAAAATCTCTTTTGTCATATAAGGCAACAGTCACAGATTTTATGAGTGAAGTCCTGGATATATTTGGAAGGCCATTATTTAGTCTATTAGATGTATAGTGACTCTTATCATTATTAAATCCCAGGCCTCTTCAACACAGAGATTTTTTTTTTACATTTTACTTCCTCATATCAACTTCCCATGGATGTTGTTTGTAGAGAATTCAGAAACAATAGTAAAAGTAGAAGTTGACCTGTAAAAATATTTGGGTTTTCAGTCAAGATGGCAGAGTAGGTAAACACTGTGCTTGCCTCCTCTCATAATTACATCAAAATTACAACAAAATTATAGAATAAACATTATTGACAATTACCTCAAATCTAGCTTAACCAAAGCCCTACAACTAAAGATGTACAGAAGAAACCACCTTGAGACTGGGGTGTGGAATGGTGAAAAGCAAAACAGGCTCGTTTATTACCTGTTTATGACCATTAAAAACTGATAGGTATATCTCACCTGTAGAGGGTTCCTCAGAAAGAGCAAGGGGTCCCAACCTCATATCAAACTTTTCCAACCCAAGATTCAGCTGCCACAGAGAGAAGTATTTATAAGTGCTGGTTATAAAAACCTGCAGGAGATTGTGGCTGAGTGAGACAAGAGCAGCTAGAGTCCTAGGTGCTACCCTTAAAGGGCCTGTACACAGATGTAACCTGTTGATGGAATCATTTTCTTTGAGTTCCAGCTCTGGGGCAGCAACTCCAGGGGTGCTACAGGCAAATGAGGAGGTGTTGAGTTGTCTACCTTCAGAGCAAGAACTGGAGGTGTAGCCATCTCCAGGACTGAGAAGCTGGTGGCAGACATTGTTTCATTGTTGAGCGCTTTCTCCTTCTGGCATACAGATGCAGGCATCCTCCATATCTGATTTGCCATAAACCTGTTTAGCACTGTTCATTTTTTATGCCACCCAGGCGATTTTCTGATACTCTTCCAACCCAAATTTTGGGCCCACCTAAACCACTTCTAGTGACTTTTCTTTACAAAGTGCCTGTCTTGGCATATGCTATGGACATTTTTTAAATCTCTCAAAGGTCCAAAAAAATCCAAGCAGGCAACATCTGATTTTAATGTGTCCCATACCTCTTGCTGAGTATCTCTAACCTGAGAACTAGTGACACACGGCCTTGGCTTATGGCTTGACTTCTTAGTGCACCTCCAAGCCCAGCACAGGTGGTGACCATTTATGGATTGATTTGGGGCTAACGTCAGGTAGCCCCTGGCAGGGTATAGACTGCAGCTGACCTTGGAATGTGAAGGGGCTCTTTCTCAAAAGCCCTGGGCCTAACACACCTGCTGGCTGGTTTTGAATCAAGCCAGAACATCAACTTGGAATGTGAAATAGCCAGAACATCATCTGGCCACTTCAAAGAACAACATATCTAAAGGGCAGACTGAACAGGCACAAGAACCCTGCTAAAGTGAATTCTGTTATATAGTGTCAGCCCCTGTACAACAGCTCTTTCACTGTAGTCATGGCCAGTTCTCACAAAAAGTCAACTTGAAAGTCAATCTCTCCCATTGTTGTGCAAGCAGCAACAAAGGATCAACTCTACCAGGAGAGCACCCACAATGCATATTAGGGGTAGACCTGGAGCACATGGCTCAGGTGACCATAAAGACTGCACCACTGGGCCCTAAGAATAACCTACTACATAAGATCACTCTACTAGGGCCAGGAGACATAGAAGACTTCCTAATACATAGGAACAAAATAAGGGAAGAAGACAAAATAAGGTCACAAAGAAACATGTTCCCCCCAAAACAAAACAAATAAACAAAACATAGGTTCAAAAAAAGAACTAAAGCAATGAAGACAAGCAGTCTACTAGACGCAGAGTTTGAAACACTGGTTATAAGGATGCTCAATGACCTCAGGGAAAATTTCAGCCAAAAGATAGAAAACAGAAAATTGGAGATAAAAAAACATTTAAAAATCTGTTAAAAATAAAAAATATATATATAATAAATGAAACAAAGTCTACATTAGAGTCAATCAACAGTGAATTCGATGAACAAGAGATCAAATCAGGGATTTAAAAGATAAAGTAGCAGAAACACCCAATCAGAACAGTAAAACAAGAAAAAAAATAGAGTCTATAAGAAGGACAATAGCCTCTGGGAAAACATTAAATGTACCAAGATTTGCGTTATAGAGGTATCATAAGGAGAAGAGAGAGAACAAGGAATTAATAAACTATTTAAAGAAATAATGATTAAAAACTTCCTTAACTTGGCAAAGGAGATAGACACATAAGCCTGGGAAACACAGATAGACCCAAACAGGCTCACATCAAGACATATCACCATTAAAATGGCAAAGGTTAATGAGAAATAGAGAATCTCATAAATAGCCAGAGCAAATCAGTTAGTTACCTACAAAGTAGCTCTCATAAAACTGTCAGCTGATTTCTCAACAGAAACTTTGCAGGCCAAAAGGGATTTACATAAAATATTCAAGTTGGTAAAAAGCAAGGACCTACAACCAAGATTACTCTCCCCTATAAAGCTATTTAGAGTCAAAGGACAGATAAAGAGCTTCTCAGACAAGCAAAAGCTAAAGAAATTTATTACAAACCAGTATTTCAAAGAAGCCTAGAGGGGCTTCTTTAAGAAGAAAGAAAAACAAAGATAAAAATATAAACAATAGAATGGCAATAACTACATATCTATAAATAATTCCTTAAATTTATAACAATGTAGCAGCATGGATGGAACAGCAGGGCAATTTGCTAAGGGAAGTATGTTAGACAGAGAAAGACAGATGCAATGTTATTTCACTTATATGAGAAATATAAAGAACAAAATAAACTAACAAACAAATGAAACAGAAACAAACAGACACAAGGAACATTTTGATAGCTGCTAGATCAGAAGGTTGTTGGAGAGGGTGAGAAAGGGGAAGGTATTAATAACTGAGAAAGAGAAGGAATTAATTGGTTGCTAGAAAGTAGCCATAGGGATATAGGATAGAGCACAAAGATTACAGTCCATAATATTGTAATAATTATGCATGGTGTCGGATGGGTACCAGATTTATTGGAGTGATAAATGGGAGGAGATTTGAGGTAAGGTGAAAGGTGAAAGGATTAAGAAGTACAAATTGGTAGTTACAAAAGAGACATAAGGATATAAACATAAAGAATATAGTAAAAACTATGGTAATAACTACGTGTCAATCCAGGTGTGTAATGCACTAGTCAGGACACTTACTTTTTAAATTATATAAGTATCTAATCACTACTTTGTACACCAGAAATTAATATAAAATACAATAATAAATGTCAGCTGTAATTGAAAAATTAAAAACCTGGGGGAAATAAGAGGTTTAAATTTTTAGGCATAAAACAAGTCAAAATAATGTAACATCCAGAATAGGGAATATAGTCAATAATATGGTACAACAGATGCTTGGTAGACTTAAAATGGTGATCATTTCCTTGAATATATAAATGTTGAATAATTGGTATACAACTACAATTAATATATTGTATGCTAGCTATATTTTAATTAAAAATGTTTTTTAAAAGACCAAAGATGAGGGTAAGTCACAAGTGTTTACACACATAAACATTGACCAAATTTTATATTTTAAATATATACAGTTAATTCTGTATCAATACCTTAATAAAACTTTAAAAGGCAGGGGCAAAAGAAATTGATCTGCATTTGTCTCATTCTATACCAAACATTGTAAACAACATCAATTATAAAATATTTCTCCCAACTGGGTAGATCTCTCTCACTGTATCCCCACTTTAGTATATCACTGCTCAGGAATGACTGTGAAGACCTGGGATTGAGAGAGAAAGAATGATTTGGACATAGTACTTTCTCCTCTCCTCTAGTTACCTCATCATTATTTATTCTTGTTTCAAAATTCTCTTCTGTAACTTAATATGGTGTCATTACTTCTTATCCAAGGGTCCTAGAGGCTGCTTTGAGGATGACTGCCAGGTGTTATGGATGGTTTTCTTCACTATATTGAAAAGCAATCCCCAATTCTTCCTAGAAATGTCCTCACAAGTAAGAGGATTTAGGTATGGATTCAGAATTTCTTGTAGACCTTCATTTAGAATATAAGAAATTATTCTTTGTTGCTGGGAGACAAGGCAGAGATTGCATACTGAGAGTGTATGTAAATTAATATTATGACAAATGAAAAATGAAAATATAATTAGAAGATGAGGAAAAGATCAAGGAAAAAAAGAATTGTGCAGTCTATTTGTGGTCTTTGTGCTTATAGGTGAAATTCAGGTTATAAAAGAGAGTTACAGAACCAAAGACAATGAGAGCTACAGGCGACCTTGTAGACCAGTCAGACAGAAGCCATCATTTTACATTTGGAGTACTTTAGTCCCAAAGAAAAAAATGAGACCTATCCAAAGTTTCACAATACACCACAGACAGAAATGTCTTCTGCCATCTTTTAAGAAGTAAATAACAATTTGTGTTAGACACTTTCTTTCTCTCTCTCTCGCTGTCATGGACACTCACTCACATTTGCATACATAGTTACATTCATATACAGTTGTTTTCTTTCCTTGTCTTTTAATTGATTTTAAAATATGTTCTCCAAGCATGTGGAGATAGTATATTCTTGGTTTAATGGCTGTCCCATGGCATCCTCTTTACTGTGGCTCAGACTGCCAAATGGAAGGAGACACAGTCCTATTTATAATATAATCTGTAGCTATTTATGTCAGTTGATTGCAACAAACCTTCTGTAACTACATGGTAAATGTCTTACTGTGAAGATCATATTGTGGTTCAATGCTCATTGGGGACTAGGTAGCTTGAGTCTGTTCCAAGGTCTCAGACCATATTTTTATCTTGGGCATTCTTTTGCAAAAAGTCTTTTGTTAGACTCAGACATAGTGAATGTACTAATATGTAAATTCATTTCTGCACTTAGAATGAAAACTCAGCACTCACATCACCTTGCTGATAGCCTCTTAGAACCAGCTTGAGCTGAAGGAAGACAGATAGCCAGTCTCCTGGGGTTATGTTAATTAAGTATCTAGCACACTGCTGAATATTTTCACCACATAACCGTCTAATTCTTGTAGGTAATCCACATTCCTGAGTTTGTCAATACACTTGTAGCCAAATAATTACCATTGTACTCAACAAGATTGGTTTGAGTATATGGTTTGGGAAGTAGCAGCCTAAGAAGGCAGCTGGCAGCTTGAGATTCACAAGATGCTTCTAGATCTATACCTTCCTTGTGTTTCTCATCTCACATCTCTTTTACCAGAACTTACACATGCCTAAGTCTTAATGAACACTTGTTACCCTGTTTTTGCCTCATTCTTTTGTCCTTCATTGTCTTTTCTCTTAGATCTATTTCCTGGTGGCTGAGGGTTAACCTCACAAACTCTCAAGTTTGTGGGTCCCCTGATCTTCCACACTTGCTTCAATAAGAGCCATCCCACTTACATGTTTCACAGAATAAGCTCCTTGGTAAAGTATTTTTAAGTTGGGGTTACAGGAAAGTGAATATTTTGTTGGTTAAAAAAAAAAGATCTATTTGAAGGTTACTGGCCCACAACAGGGTGTGTAAGAGAACTTACCTGATTCTGTTTTAGATGTGTATTAAAGCCTCAAGTGCTCTCAGCATTCTTAATATTTTGATATGGTGTTTTTAGTCAAAACACTCAGACTTAGGGGATGAAATTGTGGGAATATTTGGGAATAATAAAAATCTAGTTTTTTGAGGGCCCATTGAGAAACATTTTAAGCATTTTTCAGATTATTTTATTTAAGAATTTTGCAAGTATGCTGAGCTAAAATGAGATGCAAGAGTAAGGTTAGACAAAAATCAGTAGTTAGAGAAAGTGCATTTGTGAAATATAAATCATTCAACTTGCTGCCTGTTTACTTCTGCTTCTACTATATTACTTACAAGTCATAAAATGATATAAATACAGACAAAGATGATAATACTGGTATCAGAAATAATAAAAGAACACTGTATACAAATGACAACATGAACATTAAAATTTATGAGCTGGTGAAGTTTGAACACATGGTTTCAACATTGAAACTTCTTGCTGTTTGAAAAGGAAATTAGGTATAATTGTTTTCTTTATTAAAAATAATATTCTTAAAAACTACAAGTTTTTCAACCTACTTGCCTGGGTGAGGTGCTTGAAAATTGAACACTAATTTTTCATAAATATTTGCAGAAGGTGAGAGGTGGTGTAGAAATAAAGATGACAAAGAGGGAGAAAAGATGTCTTTTAAGACTTTCTGAGAAATTCAGTCTTATAAAACTTTGCATTGCATAAAATGTCTTTCCCAATACATTAGTTGCTATGGTATATCTGCTTAATAGAGCAACTGTGTATTACATTGGTCAATGAGCTGGTTGGAATAGCTGAAATAAAAGCAGTCAAACCAAGTCGATTAAATTGTTTATAAGTATCTAATTTCTATTAAAATTTTTAAAGTGATTCCACCTGTACAGCATTGTAGGAATCAGAAAATTTCTCTACTAATCTGTATTGATGTATTGCAAAATGGAAAAGCTTTTGAGGTAAAATTACTAAGTGGCATTGATTGGAATACCTTGGATACTATTGCATTGGCTTAAAATTTTGAATAATAAAGCAGTTTTAAAATACTGACATTCTTTCATTTTCAAGTACACTTAATGATACTATTTATTCTTTTATGTATTTAAGCAATTATTTATTATGTATGTACATGTCAGGCCCTATTCTAATCACTAGGAATATTGTAATGGAAAAAAAACAGAAAAAGTCTACTATTATCAAGCTTGATTTCTTGTGGAGAGAGAAAGACTAAAACAATTGAAATAGAGTAAAAATTAAAAATATTAAACAAGGATGTCATCAAGATGGTGGCAGTTTTAAAATACTGACATTCTTTCATTTTCAAGTACACTTAATGATACCATTTATTCTTTTATGTATTTAAGCAATTATTTATTATGTATGTACATGTCAGGCCCTATTCTAATCACTAGGAATATTGTAATGGAAAAAAAAACAGAAAAATTCTACTATTATCAAGCTTGATTTCTTGTGGAGAGAGAAAGACTAAAACAATTGAAATAGAGTAAAAATTAAAAATATTATACAAGGATGTCATCAAGATGGTGGCATGAGAGGAGATTCTTGAAACCTCTCCTAGAAAATACAATAAATTCAACAACTAAAATCTAACAAGAGAATCCCTAAGAAACACAGAGAGACCCACTCATTGCAAAAAAATGCCCAAAGGCCAGAGAAAGTGAGGTGAGGAGAGAAGGAAAAGGAGCAGTGAGGAGTCAGGAACCCAGAGCATGACTCATACATCAGCAGAAGAGAGAACAAGGTGAGGGCCTGGGAACACTGGCCTAAATGCAGCATGACTCCAGTCAGGTTGAAGGCTGAGATCTGGGTAGGGAGATGGCGCTGGTGGCTGGAGCATGGGGTGGGTGGCAGAAGTGCTGTGTGAGTGGCTGGAGAACAGGGTTGGCCACTATAGTACAGTTTGGGCAACTGGAGTGTGGTGTGGGGCCAACTACTGTAGCACAACATGGGGACCTGGAGCATGATGCAGGAGGCTGGAACACAGTGCAGGTGGCTTGAGCGTGGAACATGTGACTGGAGTGCACAGATGCAAAATTCTTAACCAAAATACTTAGCAAATAGAATACAAAAATTCATTGAAAAGATTATATATCACAATCAAGTGGGATTTATTCCAGGGATGCAAGGACAGTTCAACATACGCAAATTGATCAATGTGATACACCATATTGACAAAGTAAGAGATAAAAAGTATATATCAATTAATGTAGAAAAGGCATTGGACAAAACACAACATCCATTTATGATCAAAACACTTAATAAAATGTGTGTAGAAAGAAAGTATCTCAACATAATTAAGGCCATTTATGACAAACTCTTAGCTACTATTATGTTGAATGGTAAAGAACTAAAACTTTTTTTTCTAAAATCATAAACAAGACAGTGATGTTCTCTGTCACTACTGCTACTTAACACAGTACTGGAAGTTCTAGTCAGAGCTATCAGGAAAGAGAAAGTAATAAAGGGATTGCACATTAGAAGTGAAGAAGTTGAACTGTCATTTTTCGCAGATGACATAATCCTTTATAAGAAAATTCTCAAAACTCCACAAGGAACCTATTAGAAATAATAATCAAATACCTTAAATTTGCAAAATACAGAAATTTATTGCACTTTTACATATTAACAACAAAAATTCAGAAACAGAAATTTTAAAAAATAATAAGAAGTTTTGCAATCACAACACAAAGAATACAATGTCTAGGAATAAACTTAACAAAGAATGTGAATGAATTACACACTAAAAACTATAAGACATTATTATATGAAATCGAAGAAAACAGAGAAATCAAAAGGTATTTTGTGTTCATGGATTGAAAAAACTAACAGTTAAAATGTCTATATATTCAAAGCAATATATAGATTTAATACAATTCCCATCAAAATTTTACAGACATCTTTTTCAAGAAGTAGTTAAAAAAGCATCAGATTTGTATAAAACCAGGAAAAACTTTGAATCACCAAAGCAATGTTAATATAAAAAGTAAGGTGAAGGCATCACGCTCCTCATTTTCAATCTATACTACAAAGCGTCAATAATTAAAACAGCTTGGTATTGGCAGAAAAACAGAAAAATAGACAAATGAAGTAGAATGGAAAACCTACAAGTAAACCCACAAATATATAAACAGATAAATTTTGACAAAAGAATGAAAAACATACAATGGAGAAATGGAAGCCTCTTTTAGTAAGTGGTGCTAAGAAAATTATAAAATCACATGCAAAAGAATGAATATTGACTGTAAAATTTCACCATATACCAAAATTAACTAAAATAAATCAACAACCACCAAATAAGACCCCTAACAATAAACTGTATTGAAGAAAATGTTGGTACTAAACTTAAAGACCTTGGGTTTAGAGAGGACTTTATGACCTTGACCTCAAAGGCAAAGGAACTTGAGGAAAAAATAAATAAATGAGACTGTATCAAACTAAAAAGTTTCTGCACAGAAAAAAAATAATTGTCCACAAAGCAGGTACAACTAATCAAATAGGAGAAAGTATTTGTAAGCATCACCTCTGATAAGGGTCTAATATCTAAAATACTTAAAGAACTAGTAAAACTCAACAACAAAAAGACAAACAATTCAATGAAAAAATAGGCAAAGCACCTGAACAGACACTTCTCCCATAAAGATATGTAAATGACCATGTGTGAGATATGTGAAAAAATGCTCAACTTTACTAGCTATTAGGGAATGCAAATCAAAGTCCCATTTATTCTTTTATGTATTTAAGCAATTATTTATTATGTATGTACATGTCAGGCCCTATTCTAATCACTAGGAATATTGTAATGGAAAAAAAAAAACAGAAAAATTCTACTATTATCAAGCTTGATTTCTTGTGGAGAGAGAAAGACTAAAACAATTGAAATAGAGTAAAAATTAAAAATATTATACAAGGATGTCATCAAGATGGTGGCATGAGAGGAGATTCTTGAAACCTCTCCTAGAAAATACAATAAATTCAACAACTAAAATCTAACAAGAATGGCTATAATTAACAAGAAAAGGAATAACAAGTGTTGGAGAGGCTGGGGAGAAAAGAAATTCTCATACACTTCAGGTGGAAATGCAAATTGGTACAACCACTATGAAAAACAGTATAAAGGTTACCCAAAAAATTAAGAATTGAATTACCGTATGACCCAGTAATTCCTCTTCTGGGTATTTACCCCCCAAATTTGAAAACATTAGTCCCCAAAGGTATATGTACCCCAATGTTCACCATAGCACTTTTCATGGTGGCCAAGTTATGGAAACCACAAAAGTGTTCTTTGATGTATAACCGGATAAAGAATTTGCAGTACATTTAAATAATGAAATATTACTCAACTGTAAGCATAGATGAAATATTGCCATTTACAACAATATGTGTGGACCTTGAAGTCGTAAAGCTAAGTGAAATAAGTGAGACAAAAAAAATCAAGAACCATGTGACTTCACTAATGTGTGGAATATAAAACTGAAAGTAACAAAGAAACAAAAGCTCATTGAGACAGTCAGTAGTTTAGTGGTTACACGAAAGTAAGGGTTGAGGGGGATGAAGGAGAAGGAAGAAGGCATCAAATATAAAGTGATGGAAAAAGAACTGATTGTGGGTGATGAACACTCAATACAATACATACACAATGTATTGTAGAATTGTACACCTGTAACCTATGTAACTTTTACTAACTAATGTCAACCAAATAAATTTAGCAATTAAAAAATATTAAACAATATCACTGAATAGAATTCCTTAGAGGAGCTATGTTAGTGAGTAACTAATAATACAGGTAACCCCGAAATAACACGGTTGTTAGATTCCTAAGAATGCTGTGTTATGCAAATCTGTATTATATGAAACAAAGAACTAGTACAAAAAGTGGGTTAGGTTCCAAAAGTTAAGAAAACATACGATTGTATTTTTATAAGAGAAATTTCTTTATCAAAGCAATTTTCATCTATGTATAATGTAGTAAAAAGAAAAATGGAAAATTTTAAAATGTATGTACTTAATACTCCACAATCAAAATGGATTTAAAATTCTAACAAATTTTAAAATTCTGCAGCCAAATCTGATACGACACCCACACTCGAATTAAAAATGTCAAATGAGATATCTTTTGCTCTTATAATCCTTTATTGCATTCTATGTTGTTTGGGGATTTTCATAAATTTGAATGAGGTATTCTTGCTCTTAAAATCTTGTACTAAGTTTCAAATTGTTTGGGAGCTTTCCTAATTTCTTAAAAGCTTTTATTATGCTCCGAGTTGTTTGGGAATTTCCCCAATTTTCAAACTGTTAGAGTGGAAGTGTGTTATAGGAGTGCTGTGTTATATGGGGGTTACCTGTAAATAATTTTCATATCTGTTGATGGCTAAGGATAGATTTCTTTTAAAATTCTTGAAATTGTTTGTTAAAAGTATAAATATGCTGCTTGAAATTATGTCTACATTAGTATTTTGAATATCAAACTATTTTTTCAAATGATTACAAATTTCCTATTATTGTGGGGTAAATTAATAAGATTCTCTTACTAATTCATGGGTTTATATTTGCTTATTGTCTCATGACATCTTTAAAAATGTCTTAATATATTTCTCAAATTTTTCAAATTTTTTTAATTTTTCAATTACTGTTGACATAAAATATTATATTGGTTTCAGAGGTACAACAGTAATTAAACACTTATATAACTTATAATGTGATCACCTTAATAAATTTAGTGCCCACCTGACACCATAAATAATTATTAAAATATTTTTACTATATTCCTTATGCTATACTTTATATCTCTGGGTCTATTTTGTAAGTACAAATTTGTACTTCTTAATATTTTCTTCTTTTTCACCCATCCTCCTTAACCCCCTTCCCACTGGGCAACTGTCAAAATGTTCTTTGTATTTATGAGTCTGTTTATGTTTTGTTTCTTTGTTTATTATGTTCTTTAGATTACACATGTGAATGAAATCATATAGCATTTGTCTTTCTCTCACTTACTCCATTCAACACAGTACCTTGTAGGCCCATTTACATTGTGTCAGATGGCAAGATTTTATTCTCTTTTATGACTGAATAAACTTCACATTATTGGTGCCACTCTTTTTATCCAGTCATTCATTGAAGGACACCCAAGCTGCCTGCATATCTTGTCTATCATAAATAATACTGCAAAAAACATGACTATACATGTCCCTTTAATGTACTATTTTTGATTTCCTCATGTAAATACCCACAAATGGGATTTATGTATCCCTCTTTGTCTCTTGTTATAGCTTTTGTTTTCAAATCTATTTTGTCTAGTATAACTTTTGCTGTACCAGCTTTTCAAATTTTTAACATTTTCATAAAATTCCTCTTTCTATTTATTTAATTTCAGCTTGTGCGTGGCTTTCAATCTGAAGTGAAGTTTTAGTGATCAGTAAGTTAGGGTCTGGTTTTCTTATCTATTCAGCCATCCTATGACTTTTGATTGCAACATCTAATTCATTGACATTTAAAGTAATAATTGATAGATATGTAGTTATTTCCATTTTCTAATATATATATTTATTTTCTTTCTTTCTTGGTGGTGATAATTTTTATGTAGTTTTTTTTTTGTCTTGGAAGTTTTTGTTTTTTTATTTTACAAGATAGTTTTTCTGAGTAGAGTAATCTTTGTGGTAAGTCTTCGCTTTTCATCACTTCAAACATTTTATGCCAATTCTTTCTGGTCTGCAAAGTTTATTTTGAGAAATCAGTGACAGTCTAATGGCAGCTTCTTTGTATGTAACTAACTGCTTTCCCTTTGCTGCTTTCTGAGAGTCTCTCTTTGTCTTTACCTTGTGTCATTTAATTATGATGTGTCTTGGTATGGGCTTCTTTGGGATCACCTTGTTTGGGACTCTTTGAACTTCTTGATCTGTATATCTATACTTTTTGTCAGGTTATGGAAGTTTTCTATCATTATTTCCTCGAATTGGTTTTTAAATTGCTTGCTTTCTCTTTTCTCCTACTAGTGTCTCTAGTATATGAATGTTGATACACTTGATGTTGTCCCGGAGGTCTCTTAAACTGTCTTCATTATTTTTGGATTGTTTTTCTTTTATCTATTCCATTTAGGTGTTTTCTGCTACCTTGTTTCTAAATCATTAATTTGATTATCTGCTTCATCTAACCTACTGTTGATTCTCTTTAACATATTCTTTATTATATTCTTCATTTTTTACTTGTTTTTTCTGATGTTTCCTATCACCATTTTATATTTCCTATCTTTTAGTTATAATTTTCAGAAAAATCATTGAGGGTCTTTATAACCAGTGTTCTGAACTCTGCATCTGGTAAATTGCTTGTCTCCATTTGTTTAGTTGTTTTCCTATAACTGTATTTTGTTCTTTAATTTAGGACATATTTCCTTGTCTCTTGATTCTGGCTTCCTCCCTGTGTTGTTTCTATGTATTAAGTAGAGCTGTTATTTCTCTTGGTCTTAGTCAAGTGAAGTTACATAGTAGGTGTTTTTTGGTGCATTCACCCTGGTAAATTGAGCCAGATGCTTAAGATTTTCCCCTTGCGTGTGTTGTGTCTGCCTTCCTGTTGTAGTTAAATCTTGGTTGCTATTTACATGTCAATGGCAGGAATGACTCTCAGGCTGATTGGTTGTGAAGATTGGCAATGACTATAGTAAAAACTTTTATGTAGTGGCTTATCCTACTGAGCAGGATTCACTTTACTAGAGCTCTGGTGCCAGCCCAGTCTTCCTTTTGGGTGTGTATTTTGTGTAGGTGTCTGGGTGGTACTCTGGTATGGTCTCAAACTTCCTACTTGATATATTGGTTCTGGGGCCTCTTGGAATGTGCTTTATTGCAGGCCAAGTTTAGCAGATACCTGTGCACATCCCAGGGCCACTTAGTATGAGCTACAAAGTGATCTTCAGATGGATGCCACTGATGCTGCAATTGGAGTTACCTGGAAGAGGCTAAGCTATTGACCAAGAACAGCTTTTGCTAGTGTCAGTATTGCTGCTGATTATGCTGCTTGTTTGCAGTTTGTGAAACTTTGAGAGATTTTAAAAATGTTTGAAGCATAAGCCAAGATAGGCAATTTTTATTGAAAATACACTGAAAACACCTTGAATGAACCTGTAATTTGGACAGGACAGGGTCTTAGGGAATTACCAGGGTAATGGAAACAGTGTTAGCCAGGCTGATGGAAACTCATATATGGCACACATCTGAGTCTGCAGGGGCTCAACAAAGGAATATTGGCTTCTGTCAGCATTTTTATTTGTGAGAAAGCTGTCCCTGCACTCATCACCCTGAAATCAAATAATAGTTTATCTTTGTACCTCTCTGGTACATTTCAAGCTGCTACCCCAACACTGCAGCTCACAGTGAGTTTGTCAGCTAGTAAGTTAATGAAAGGACCATTTGAAAGTGATGATTGGGACTCCAGCTTCCCCCCATCCCACTCAACCACAATCTGCACTGATTTGTATAGCCAGGAATAGTGAAAATTTGTTCCCAACACTTGTGCTCTGGGCTGGGGAACTTTATATGTGGTTGGGACCCACTCACCCTTCAGGGGAAACTCCCACCCCTGAGCTATTTCTACCAATTTTTAAACACTACTATTGTTGGGTATGGGACTATCTTTCCATCCATCTTACCAGTCTCAATGTGGCTTCTTCTGTATGTCCTCAGTTATAGAACTTCTCTTTAGCTAGACTTCAGGAAATTCTCCATGGTGGTTGTTCTGGAGTTTAGTTTTAATTTTGAGTCGATTCTGGGAGAAGACGGGCATACCATTTACTTATTATACCATTCTGAACAGAAAAATAGAGTAATGTTAATTTTTTACCTTCACTTTAGATGAAATGTCAATAACTTTAAAGCATATAAAGTAGTTTTTTTTCAAATTTGCTAAAGAAATAAAATGAAAGTAAATGTGGTTTAGATAAAAATTTGGAAGATGAGTATTATACCTGTGATCATGTTACCAAAGGTGTGCTGCTCAATGCCTGTAGAAGTCAATACTATGGCACTGACTTTTGAGAAAGAAAAAAGCTTTAATTGAGAAGTCCACTGGGCAAAGAGACAGGAGGCAACATGAAAATCTTTCTCCCTGACTGAGGATTTTGGGGTTACATTTAAAGAAGTAGGAAAATTTATGCATATTCTCTAGAGTCACATTATTTCAGCATAATAAGAGCTTAGTGTACAGGACCTAGGGGATAATGAAAGCTTAGCACAAGTACTAGGGTATCATGATTTTTCATGTATTGCATGGTTTGAATTTAGGGAGGTTTAATATGTAGTCTGTAGTGAATTTTGACAAAATGACTTTGAAATGTTATTACATGGTGAGTTTTTACTACAATGGACATGTCTGACTGTTCATGGCATGATCTGCAAGTTTGTTCTGTTATTCCTGAAAAACAACTTAGTATCACATTAGGAAAAAACAGGGCCAGATAAGGCTGATTCTCTGCCTTATAATCAAATGAGACAAATATTGAGTGCTTGTGTTGCCTTTTAATCATGGGCCAAAATAAAGTGCCTCCATTTATGTGCTAATAAAATTAAAAACAAAGTTTCTTGAAAAATATATTAACTTATTTTATAGACATTTAGTGAGCATGCAATGTTTGCAAAGAACTGTGCAGGACATTTGTGTGTGTGTGTGTGTGTGTGTGTGTGTGTGTGTGTGTGTTTGTGCAAGAGACAAGAGAAATACAAGAATAAGAGAGAAAAAAGAGTAGGTTGAGTCAGTTTTCATGATGGGGGAATGCTATGCATAGGTATATAGAATATAATTATAAAATAATAATAAGTTTTTGTAGAAATGTTAAAAGATTGTTTTATGTAAGTTCAAAGCAGAAAGTCTTTATTTTCACCTGATGACATCTAGAAGAAGTTTCACACAGAAGGGTGTCTGGATTTACTTATCTTTTTATTTTTTTTGATGTTTTATTAAACTGAGACTAGGAACATGATTTTATAATTTGATAGGAATAAAAATATTCACTTGTACAAAAATGTATTCTTCCCTATTTTTGCTATAGGACTCCAAGTTTTAACTATACTTGATTTTTTGTAAGTTTATATTATAACTTAATTGTGGTTAGATAGGTAGAAGAACATACAAAGCCATCTGGCCTCCATTAATGCATTACTTGGGATTTGTTGCTAAAATAAACCATAAAAGAATTTCTGAAATAAAAGGGCAAGGAATTAGAAGGTTCTACTTGTGAGGATGGTGAGAGAAGAAATAGTCAGAAATAGTTTAGAATAATAGCTTAGAGCAGGGTCTTGGTCTGGGTTAGCAAATGACTGCATGCATCTTCTGGGTACTAGGTGCTGAGGAGTGCCAAAGGAAAAAGGGAAACATATCTTTGCCTGAACACCTAGTGGTCTTCCATTGTTAGCTATTTCAGTGGATAACAACTTCATCTACACATTTGTACTGACTGGAAACCTGATGATAGCCATTAGACTAGAACTTGACATGCCTTTCACTTTCTGTTATTTCTCTCTATTGTTTCCCATAAAGCAGAAGAAACACAGACTGGAAGATTAGTGCATTGGTTAAAACAGCTGTAGTTTATTTTTTAAGATATTGTAATGGAGAGGTATAAGTCAGTTTTTCAGGTGAGGAAATTTTGGAGTAAAAGAATCCTTTATGAGTGTAGTCTTAAAGCTCTAAATTACTGTAGTAAACTTCATATACACTCATAAGCTCCAGAAAGTTTTGGATTCAAAGGAAGAAATTCAAAGTATTTTGAGTATTATTTTTTATTTCTCTTTCTTTTTTTTTCAAAAGTCAAAACTGTTTAATTATTAACATCTTCAATTTGTAACAACCAAGTTTAAATAGAGCTTATCTTCAATAGTATGCAAACACTCAGCTCTTGTACATCTCTGTCCTTCCCCTTTTATATTATTATTGTGCAGGTCATATCTTTATACTTTTAGGTCTTTTAGGTCTTGATCTCACCTCAAGATTGTGCTCATTAGTATACATTTATAAATAGTTTTATGCATTTACCTTATAAATCACATAGAAAAAAAGAGGAATTACAAACCAAAAGTACAATAATACTAGCTTTAGTTATTTTTACCAGTAGTCTTTATTTCTTCTCATGGCTTCCAGTTTTTGTCTAGTGTCTTTTCATTTCATCCTGAAGAGCTAACTCCCTTTATTTATTTTTTAATTCATTTTTATTGTTAGACTTATTGGGGTGACATCGATTAGCAAGAATTACATAGGTTTCAGGCGTACAATTCTACAGTGCATTGTCAACTTGATGTATAATAAGTTCATCACCTAATGTGACCTCGCTTCCCATCACCTTATATATTTAGCTTTCCCCCTCCTCCCTCACCCCCTCCCCTTTCTCCCCTCCCTAACCCACTCATCCCCAAATAAACATTAAACTATTGATTGTGTCCATGGGTTATTTGTTTGTTCATTTCTTTTTTTCTTTGCTGTCAGTTTTATATAGAAAGTGAAAGATAATGGTTAATAATTGTGAGTCCATGAACAAAATGTTTTTATTTTTTGGTCTTACTCTAAGATTTAAGCTTCCTTTTGTACATGTCTTTTTACATTAGTGAATTTATACATTTGAAGAGAAAAGAATAATATAGAATACATATATTAATACTAAATAATCTTTGAATTAGTTTTTCTTACCTATGGTGAGATTAACTGCTTTGTCAAGTAAACATTAAGCAGACATCAATTTATACCTGATGGGAGTTACTCAAATTGTGATCATACTGCTAAAGAATGAATGAATAGGCAAGACATCATCAAGATGGTGGCAAGAGAAGAGGTTCTTGAAATCTGTCCTAGAAAATACAACAAATAAAAAACTAAAATTCAACATGGGAATTCCTAAGCAATGCATAGATTCCTGAAATGCCATGTTATGTGAATCCATGTTATATGAAACAAAGAGCTAGTACAAGAAAAGCCAGTTAGGTTCCAAAAATTAAAAGAAAATACTATTATATTTTTATAAGTAAGAGAAATATCTTTCTTAAAGCAATTTTCACCAAAGGTAACATATTAACATGTGTTAAAACATGTTTTCTTTATCATTACTACAAAGAACTGTTAACTGAGGGTGTTTTCTTTATGACAAGATCTTTGTTCTCTGAACTTTATAATCTTGATTTCTATTCTGTACTTTTTGCAAAGAAAAATTGTTATTTTAGATTGCTTACTTTTAGCTGAAAGATCTTAATAAATTTCATTATATGGTGCTAAACATTTGTGACATTCTCTCTTAAACTTTATGCTTCTTTCAGTTGAAGGATCTTTGTTTAGGAAATACAGCTCAACTCTTTAGCTAAGTCTAGGCCTTTCTTTTTGCTTTTTATGGTAAAATTTTTTACTTCTTTGTTTTCAACTGTGCTATCATCCCCTGAATTACCTTGGTACATTCCAGATGTCATTTCCCCCAAATTTGCTTCATCAGTTTCTTCTTCCACCAGTAATTCTTGGATATCTCAAAAGCTCTTATTATGCTCTGTGTTGTTCAGCGATTACCTTAATTCTCAAACTGAGGTAGAGTGAAACCATGTTCTAGGATGCCTTGTTATATAAGTGTTTTCCCAATTCTCAAACTGTGTTAGAGTAAAGCTATGTTTTTCAAAGTGCTGTATTATGTGGGTTTACCTGTAATTATATCAGTTGATGCAGAAGAAGCACTCAACTAAATACAACACTTTTTGATGATCATAACACTTAATGAAATGAGCATAGAAGGAAAGTGCCTTAACATAATAAAAGCCATATATGATAAAACCCTCAGCTAATGTCATACTGAATAGTGAAAAACTGAAACCTTTTCTCCTAAAATCAGGAGCAAGACTAAAACGTTGCCTGTCACCACTGTTATTAAACATACTACTGGAAGTTTTAGCTAAAACAATGAGGCAAGAGAAAGAAATTAAAAGCATCCAAATTAAGAGTGAGAAAGTTAAATTGTCTTTTTTATTCAGATGACTTGATTCTTTCCATAGAAAATTCTAAAGACTTTACCAAAAAAACTATTAGAAACAAAAAACAGATAGAGTAAAATTGCAGGATACAAAGTCAATGTACTAAAATCCATTGTATTTCTATATACTAACAATGAAACATTAGAAAAACATATGAAAAAAATAACTACGAATATAAGTAACAAATGATGTGTAAAACCGCTACACTGAGAACTGTAAGACAGTATTAAAATAAATTGAAGAACACACTCAAAAAATAAAAAGATATTCTATGTTCATAGATTGGAAGAATCAACATAGTTAAAATGGACATATCACTTAAAGCAATATAAAGAGAGAATGCAATTCCCATCAAAATTTTAAAGGTATTTTTTTAGAGATAGATCTAAAACTCACAAGATTTTTATAAAACCACAAAAGACCCCTAAGTTTTCAGAGAATTCTATGATTAAAGAACAAAGTTTGAGGCATCACAATCCTTGACTTAAATTTACACTACAAAGCATCAGTAATTAAAACAGCATGGTATCGGCCGTAAAAAAAGACACAGAGACAAATGGAATAGAATTAAAAACCAAGAAATAAACCCAAAGGTATATCAACAGATAAATTATGAGAAAGAAGCAGAAAACACACAATGAAGAATAAAAAGTGTGTTTCAGTAAACGATAGTGGAAAAATTGAAAACTAGGGGCAAAAGAATGAATCTGGACTGTGAATTGTCACCATATACCAAAATTAATTCAAAATGGATCAAAGACCCCTAGAAGACTAAAATAGTAAATTGCATTAAAGAAAACATCAGTAGTAAACTTATTGACCATGGGTTCAGAAAGACATTTATAAATTTTACCTTAAATACAAGGGAAGTAGAGTAAAAATAAATAAATTGTACAATGTCAAACTAAATATTTCTGCACACTAAAAATATCATAAATAAAATGAAGAGGCAACTAACTGAATGAAAAAATATTTACCAACAATGCTTTTAATAAGGGACTAATATGCAAAATATATAAAAACTCATAAAACTCAACAATAAATAAACAAACAATTTAATTTAAAAATTGATCAGCAGACCTTAACAGACATTTCTCCCAAAAAGACATCAATGGCCAACAGATACATGAAAAAATGTTCAACTTCACCCCCTATTAGTGAAATGTAAAATGAGATATCACCTCATACCTGTTAGAATTACTAGCATTAATAAGACACATAATAAATGTTGGAGAGGCTGTAGAGAAAGAAAGAACCTTCATATACTGTTGTGAATACAAATTGGTACAACCACTGAGGGAAAGAGTATGGAAGTCCTTCAGAAAACTAAGAATAAAGTTAGCATATGACCTAGCAATCCCTCTACTGAGTACTTACCCAAAAATTCTAATAACTTTTGTCTGCAAAAACATATTATCTTTATGTTCATTGCATCATTGTTCTCAGTGGCCAAGGCATGAAAACAGTCAATATGTTTTTTGATAGATGACAGGATAAAGATGTGGTACATATACACAATGGAATATTAATCAGCCATAGGGAAAGATGAAATACTGTCATTTGCGACAACATGGATGGATCTTGAGATTATCATGCTAAGCCACCAGTTCCCAAGTTGTGGTATGTGTACCCCTGGGAGTATGCACTGGGCCATTCAGGGGTACATGGAAAATAACCAGTAATCACAAAAAAACAAGTAAAGTAAAAAAAAAGCTAAATGTTAGCTATGAAACAATAAATGTTAAGTTTGAATCATCCTTCATGGAAACACTTCAAAATTAGGACATATTAGTGAATGATGAATGGTGAGGGTGTGGTTATGAACACTTCCCCCGAACTGCTCTTCTATCAATCATTATGCACAGTTTCATAACAAATGATTTGTGACATATCTAGAACAACCCCAAACATATAAATACATCTATAGCCAGACTGTTTGAACAGGTAGTTAATGACTGAGTAAACGTAAGTGTGCTGTCTTTAATTGTGATTATTTCTAAATAGTTTTTTATTTGATGTTTAACATAGATTCAGTTATTATTGTCAGTGATTTTTAAGTGTGTCCATTATTGATCAATAGTTGAAAACAGGAAAGGTTAAAAACCAAAACTTGATGTGGATTATAACCCATCGCCAAGTATTTCTCAACACATGTCTGCAACTACAAGTATACCCACATTGGAAGATAGTAAAAAGGTGCATGCCTCAGATACTACACAAAAGAAAAGGAAATACTCTGGAGTATATTAAAAAAGGGTTTCCATTTTTAGGAAATGATGACTGTCCTAAGCCTTTGTGTGTTGTCTGTGGGAAAATATTATATCATCCAACAGTTGTATGAAATCCTCTCTACTCATGTGACATGGAGAAACTAAACATCCTATGTATAAAAAGATACATTATTTTCAGAGCTTAGAAGAGCATCCAACTGTTAGTTCATACATGATGTCAGGAAAGAAAGACAATGAGAATGCTGTTGAGGCTTCATATGCTATTGCTTATCACATAGCTAAATATAGTAAAAACCTTACACCACAACTGAAACTTTAATTCATCCTTATATTAAGGACACCATTTTTTTTCTATATTCTGGAAAGAACATGTCTGCAAAAGTGATGCTATCACTTTTTTCAAACAACACAATGTCTGGATGAATTCAGGAAATGTCTGACAATGTTGAAGCTGTAGTAATAGATAGAATGAGAAAAAGTAAATTCTTTTCCATCCAAGTTGATGATAATATGTATGTTGCTGATTTATCTGTTTTGCTTTTCATTGTGAGATACCTGGTAGGGAATGAAATTGAGGAAAACCTTTTGCTTTGTTACCCATTGACAGCATACCACAGGTGAAGATATTTTTAATGCAATCAATGTTTATTTCATTGAAAAGAACATTAGTTTGTTGAATTGTTGTGGTGTATGCACAGAGAGAGACAAGCCTATGTCAGGTTGTTTTATAGGCCTATATGGCCAAATTAAAGGAGTAGCTCCCCATGTACCATGAAGTTACTGCTGAATTCACAAAGTCTTGCATCCAAGCCTCTTCCTAGATAACTGAAAGATGTTCTTCATGAGGCTGTAAAAGTTGTATATTTTATTAAGCTATAATCACAAAACTCCAGATTGTTTAAAGCTCTGTGTGAAGAAATGAAGAGCATTCCAAGCACATTGCTTTCACACACAGAAGTAAGATGGCTATCTCATGGCAAAGTACTTACACGTATGTCTAAACTTAGACATGAAGTCATGTATTTTTTTTTAAATTCATTTTTATTGTTAGATTTATTGGGGTGACATCTGTTAGCAAGGATTACATAGGTTTCAGGCATACAATTCTACAGTGCATTGTCAACTTGATGTATAATAAGTTCACCACCTAATGTGACTTCTCTTTCCATCACCTTATATTTAGCTTCCCCCCCTCCTCTCCCACCCCCTCCCCTTTCTC